>JAMYXO010000913.1:0-35966 GCA_033310375.1 Conus canariensis
ACTTGTGTTAACCTTATAACATAGACACGCCGATTTATACTGAATTTTGTGCTCGATTTTGAGCCAGTGTAATTTCTTCAAGAGATCCGAAGTAGGATGCTGTTTTTGCACCTTGAAGATAAGGCGTGCGGCTGAATTTTGAACATGTTGCGTTGACTGGAGTAAGGCTGCGGGTACACTAAGGAGAAGAGAGTTACAATAATCTAGTCTTGACAGAATGTAGAAAGACGCCAACGTCTTTGTGGCCTGTTCTGTAAGGAAAGGTCTGATAGAGCTGACGCGGCGGAGTTAAGACCGTAAATTATGTGTTAAGCTAGTTAGATGAGGTGACTTGCGCGGTTTGATATGTATTCACCCCTTCTATGGGGCTAAGGCCTTTACGAATAATGAAAAAAAAAAAACCTCTCTCTCTCTCTCTCTCTCTCTCTCTCTCTCTCTCTCTCTCTCTCTCTCTCTCTCTCTCTCTCCGATTTGTTTTCCAATACAAGGTATGTTTAATCCAAAATCATTGATCTGATGACTAGGCAATTGAAGGTGGGATGACTTTTTTTTAAGGTGGGGATTCAATGGAGATGTCCTCCGACTACACCCCCTTCTTCCCACCACCTCTGCCTCTCTATCCTCTTCTTTCGTCTTAAGGAAAGCTCAGTGAAAACACAGTTAAGTCTTTCTTAAAAGTGACAACCACTGTCTTGCTTAGACAGATGAACTCCCTAACTATTTCAATTATCTTTCAAACCAGCTTTGCCACACATTCTAGCATTTCCTGCCTGACCCCTCTATTCTCCCCGCCATCACCCACACTCTCCAATTCACATAAGTCGAAAAATGGACAGATTTCCTTTTGTACACCCTCCTACACAAGAGCAGCTTTCTGTCAGTTCTCTGGAACAGATATGTTGAAACTCCCCAGCCAAATATGACTTCACCTTTGATGGAAAGAAGTGTGTGCACGGGAGACGAGGTGCAGTGAAAGGGTTACGAAAGGAACATTTTCTTGAAAAACAAATTGAAACTGTTAAATCTGATTGGTCTATTTTTCTGTTTAAAAGAAGGCTTCTTGGATCATTTTGAAAGAAACATCTCACCATTTTGAACAGGTCTCAGGCAGAGACAGAGAAGGGAAGGCAGAAACTAGCTCCATGAATTCAACGAAAGACTCATTCTATCTTCAGTTTCCATTCATCCAATCAAGAAAGCCGGTTCGTAATGATTCTTTGGTTAAAGCTGAAGAGCTGGAATTGGTTGGAAATGGGGGAAGAGGCACGGGCATTTAAAACCCCACTGAATAGATTTCCATGGAAAGAGTTTCTTTCCTTGGAACAATAAGGCTGAAGTCATCGAAACATGTCAGCGTTGCACACTGTAGACCATTCAGAATATTTTAAACAATCAAGTTCTTTCTAATCACTGAGAGAGACAAAAGAAGCGTTGCACACTGTAGACCATTCAGAATATTTTAAACAATCAAGTTCTTTCTAATCACTGAGAGAGACAAAAGAAGCGTTGCACACTGTAGAACATTCAGAATATTTTAAACAATCAAGTTCTTTATAATCATTGAGAGAGACAAAAGAACACGATGGAGAGATTTCATGTTTGAAGGTAAGAGACTGCCGGGCATAGGAGACCGCTCAGCCTTGGGGGCGGGGGTAGGGTGGGGGATGATGGGGGGGGGGGGGGGGTTACAACGAATAGATTGTGAAAAGGAGGAAGGAGGCACCAGCTGGTTACTGTACAACAGACATTGAATGTTACATGTAGTCTTTGAAGCCAACATGGCAACTGGTTACTGTACAACAGACATTGAATGTTACATGTCGTCTTTGAATCCAACACACCAACTGGTTACTGTACAACGGACATTGAATGTTACTTGTAGTCTTTGAATCCAACATAGCAACTGGTTACTGTACAACAGACATTGAATGTTACATGTAGTCTTTGAATCCAACACATTAACTGGTTACTGTACAACAGACATTGAATGTTACATGTAGTCTTTGAATCCAACACACCAACTGGTTACTGTACAGCAGACATCGAATGTTACATGTCGTCTTTGAATCCAACACACCAACTGGTTACTGTACAACAGACATTGAATGTTACATGTAGTCTTTGAGTCCAACACACCAACTGGTTACTGTACAACAGACATTGGATGTTACATGTAGTCTTTGAAGCCAACACATTAACTGGTTACAGTATAACAGACATTGAATGTTACTGCTAGTCTTTGAATCCAACACAGCAACTGCTTACTATACAGCAAGCACTGACCTGCCACCTTGAAAACGAAGACAAATCGCGCGCTTCCCGTGCAAGATCGGGGGTGCTACGTCCTTAAGATGCAGACAGTGCTATTTGGAAATAGCGGTTTTCACCAGAGAACTATCCGTGACGTATCCACTGGCGTCGGAAGATATTTTGCATCGGGAATGGGGATGAATGGGAGGGGGAGAGGGGGGGGGGGGACGCAGAGGGGGAGTGAAGGAGGGCTGAAGAGACATCACTGCCATGTTCCGATTTTTTTTTCTTATGAAAGCATAGGAGGGGTGGATGGTGTTGGTGGATATCCAAATTCTTATATAAGCGTGGAGGGAGGAGGAGGGGGGGGGGGAGTTACCGGGGAAGGGTGGCAGAGGTGGGAGGAACATATTTCCAAATTTTCATAAAATCAGCGGTGTGTGTGTGTGTGTGTGTGTGTGTGTGTGTGTGTGTGTGTGTGTGTGTGTGTGTGTGTGTGTGTGTGTGTGTGCGTGCGTGCGTGCGTGCGTGCGTGCGTGCGTGCGTGCGTGCGGTGCGCTGTCGTGCGTGCGTGCGTGGTGTGTTGTGTGTGTGTGTGTGTGTGTGTGTGTGTGTGTGTGTGCGTGCGTGCGTGTGTGCGCGCGTGCGTGCGTGCGTGCGTGCGTGCGTGCGTGCGTGTGTGTGTGTGTGTGTGTGTGCGTGCGTGCGTGTGTGCGCGCGCGCGTGCATGCGTGCGTGCGTGCGTGCGTGCGTGCGTGTGTGTGGTGTGTGTGTGTGTGTGTGTGTGTGTGTCTGTGTGTGTGTGTGAGCCACAGGAATTCTTAAAAAAAGAGGGTGGAATAAAGCAATGTCCTAATTTTTTCTTATTTCAGGAGAAAAAAAGATTATTGCTGAATGACAACCTGTATATGGCTCCTCGCGGTCTGCTGGGCTCTAAACAATAGGAATGCAGTTTCAGGTGAAGAAGAGCTAATTGACGTTTTGGTGACTGGCTGTAATCATAGAGTGGTTATAATCATAGGGTGGGTATAACCATAACGAGATTCCTGGAAGTTGGATGAAAACGAGTTGGATGTATGAGACAAGCATCGATATTTCATTGAACACATTCCGAGACACTGACTGAAATAATTTGATGTACAGAACTTGCATGGCGGTTTAATGGTGCCCTAAACCGGTTCACGATCAACAAGAAGTCACAATTTCCTGAATGGCTACAGGCGATTCTTTAAATAGTGGCATGTTTTTTCGTGGCCTTTAATGAAACATGTAGAGAACTATAAAATAGGCATTCTGGCTCACCCACCTCCGCCAGCTCCAACCGGCTAAAGCCGGTTTCGCTGTTGCTCCGCCGGCTTACCCAGAATGCCTATTTTATAGTTCTCTAATAATAAACACTTTACAAACATACATAATGTGTAGGATTATCTGTTTTATAGTTCTCTGTTACTGGACCGTTAAGAAGTAAACAAACAAAACAATGGGGACTTGGTTAACCATGCCTTTATTCTTAGGAGGGCTATTTGTCAACCAAGTTGGGATTTCATTCTATTGTGAGGAATGACTGGCTATTGAAAGCTATCTGAATAGGGAGTGTCTGAAAAGGGGTGGGATGTGTGTTTACACAAGCGTAGAATCGTGGCACGTTGTTGAAGATTATTCTAAGCAGCCACCAAGTGCACTTATTAAAAGCTTGATTCAACAAACAAGACAATTGTATAAAGTACACCCGGCGGCCGCCTGAATAGGCAGCCTGTTGAATAGGACGTGACAAAGCATGGAGTAGACTTCAATGAAAGGTAGTCCAACAGTAGAAAACCTTTTCATACGTTTCCAGAAACAAGCCAGCTCCGAAATTCTCAAGAATTCTAGGATTCTAAAAATAGTACCGTTCACGCGTGAACGGTAGGTCTTCCAGACAAGCCAGCTCTGACAGATAGGATTCTAAAAATAGTACCGTTCACGCGTGAACGGTCTCAGCAATCGAGATATCACCCTCAGTTTACGGGAATAGGAAGGTGAGATTCCAATATGTTGTCTCAACCAATCTTCCCATTTTTGTCTTGAGTAATCTAGCAATTCTTGATGAACGGTTTGTGATTCAAGAAGTTCTATCTCTAATTCAGAAGAGATACTGTCTTGCGACATAACACAACACTTTCTAACTGAAAACACGACTGCACTGCACACCCGCAAATGACAAGACAGCTAGGTTCAGCTGCTAACAACACAAGTGCTGGGCGGAAATGTCGTCACTGTTACTAATCAGCTGATTCTATCTAGTCTTGTGATTGGGGGAAGGTAAGAAACATGTTTGGAAATTTAGCCGCCTAAATTTATACAATGACGTCTAACGCCTGTACTAAACGACGCCGGTGGGGAATTTAGCCGTCTAAATTTATACAATGCCGCGTGGCGGCCTGCAGTAAACGACGCCCCGACTCCGTTATGTGTAACTCGACACGAACCAGGAAACAGTGCGACGCTTCGACTTGGCAATTATGCAGTTGGGTAAGCCGTGGCCAGACATGTCTGACCTAGAGTACTACATAAAGGCAGAAGGGAGTTGTCTCCCCGGAAAAGAATGTAATAATTAATTGTGAAAAAAAATCGTCATTAAGTCGTTCTAGGTTCTTATTCAAGTCGGCATCACGTTCTTATTCAAGTTCTTATTTAAGTTCTTAACAAGTTTTTATTCAAGTTCTTAACAAGTCAACATCAAGTTTTTAACAAGTCATCATCAAGTTCTTAACAAGTTCTTATTCAAGTACTTATTCAAGTACTTATTCAAGTTCTTAACAAGTCGTCATCAAGTCGTCATTAAGTTCTTATCAAGTCGTCATTAAGTTTTTATCAAGTCGTCATCAAGTTCTTATCAAGTTCTTATTTAAGTTTTTATCAAGTCGTCATCAAGTCGTTATCAAGTTCTTATTCAAGTCACTTATAATTATTTATTAAGTTCTTGAAATATTACTGCATATCAAATGGATCAAAATGAGATTTTGTTGTTGGCAGTTCTGGTATTCTTTTTTGTTCAGATTTTGTATTTAGTGGCTGTGATTTTTGGGGCTGCTTTGGTTTTTGCTGTCTTTCTTTATATGTTTTATAAACGTAATAACCACCCCCACCAACAGCAATGACGCCAAAAATGCTAACTCTTTTAATCCAAATAATCCATGTCGACTTTGGTGTTGTAGGTCTTGAATCAACTTGTGTATTTACAGCTGGCATTGAAACAACTGTTGGCGTTGGCGGTGTTATGTTTTCATTATGAGTTATATTCTGTGATTGCAACATTAATTTTTTTTGTTTGTTCCACTCTGCTAATTTTTTTCCTGCTGCAACACGCCCAGGATGAGGAGGCTTTTTACTGGTCACTTTCTCCACCTGATTCAATGTTTCTGATTCTGCTGATTTTCTGGCTCGGTCATTTTGAAGGGAAACAAAATCTATATGATTAAAAGTAATTAATCCCATGATTAATGGCGATAACAATGTTCCAAATCTGTAATATAGATCACATTCTAGAGACTCTAATGACTTTGTTAAAACGGGATCCTGTGTTAAATCATACATAAAATCTTGTTCAGAATCAATGGGAGCAAATCTACTAACTAGTTTAGTGTACAAACTAAGAACCGTTTGCCCAACACTTTTTACCATTCTTGACCCCAGTTGCGCTTCATACCTGTTGTGATACTTTACAATGTCTTGCGTCGACATCTGTTGAATCTGTTCTATGCTGAATTCATTTCCAAGGTACTGTTTTGTTTTTCCACACGCCGCCAAAGAATACAGCCTTTCCTTTTGGCGCATAATAGCTTGGTCATCAACTTGATCATTTGTAAGTTCAGGAAGTAAATCATCGCAGTTCATGTTTTATTAATGAATAAATATTATTTTATTTTTTTAAAATGAGCACCGAAAAAACTATTACTAACCTTGTATACCATTCTGCTGTTATTGGAGGCCTAAGTGTAGGATACACAATGCTTGGTAAAAGCCTGTTAAAAATAAAACCAGCAGATCTTGGCAAACTAGACTTTGAAGACTCAGCAAAGCTGATTGCTGTTATTACAGCTTCATTTGCTACGAAAGATTTTCTAGTTAAGCAAGGAATAATTCCAGACAGTATCAATATGTAAAATTAAAAAAATACGTTTATAAAAATGGCTTCACTCGTAATGATGATTGGTCGCGCTGTGGTTAATGCGCTTGCTTTTAGCGGAAGTAATTACGCATTTAGTAAACTACGGGATGACGGCGAGAGAAAAAGACATAACAAAGCTATGGAGCAACTAGCCGCAGCACAAGCTGCGTATGAAAAGCAGAGAATTGAGCAGTTAGATTTTATTAACGATGAACTGAAAAAACAGGGACATGCAGCTTACACATTTAAAGATGTTGATCAAGCAATAAAAGAATATTATCTTGTAACAGGCAAGCCAATCGAGACATTGCCTCCACCAAAATTCAGCGATTTTTATCAACCATCAGAAAAACAAAAGATGCAAGAAATATTGTTTATTGCCTTTTGCATGACCGTTGTGTATTTTGTTGCACATAATATTGGCTGAATAAAAAATGAACAAGATCTATTATTCGCCAAAAGGATATTGGAAGGGAATAACAGCAATTAAAAAGCTAAGCCAAGCAGCTGGAGTCAGTGAACAAACAGCAAAAGAATGGTTATCTAAACAAGCGATTTGGCAAATTTATCTACCAGCGCCTAAACGAATACAGAGACCACACTTTGTCAACATAATACCGAACGACACCCATCAAATGGACCTTCTATATTTACCCCATGATACGATTAGACGAAAAAGATTTAAGTACGCACTTACAGTCATTGACATAGCTTCAAGATACAAAGATGCGGAACCATTAACACAAAAGAGTGCTTCTGCTGTTGCTGTCGCTATACAACTGATATATCAACGAGGACCCTTAACTTATCCTCGCATGATTCAAGTCGATGATGGGAAAGAATTTAAAGGACAAGTGAATCAATTATTGTTAAAACATAGAGTTACCATTAAAAGAGGCATTCCAGGTACTAGGTGTTCACAGATCACAGGGTTTGGTTGAAAACTTTAACAAACAGTTATCTGAAAGACTTTTCTCCTACCAGTATCACAGAGAGCTGATTGACAATTCTCGCAACACAGAATGGGTAAAAAGACTGCCCTCAGTTCTACGTGCAATGAATAATGAAGAATTTAAAGGTCTAAAACCAGTACAAGCAATCAGAAAACAAACAATAAATGTTGTTGAAGGAGAGTCTTCATCAAGCAAACTATTACCATTTGGTTTGAAAGTGAGATACCTTTATTCGCCGGGAGAAGCGGAAGGGGACACTCGCATCAGGGCAACAGATCCAGTTTGGAGTGTTGATCCATATGAGATAAAAAAAATTGTGAAAATGAATCCGCCTGTGTATTATTTACGAGAAACTGACACAACAAAACGACCAGCCCCCCGAAGATCTTTTGTGAAGGAAGAACTGCAAATAATCCCACCAGACACAGTTCCGCTTTAACTGATTTACGTAAATATATTTGAGTTAAAATGGAAGCTCAAAAAAAATTATTTGCGTATAGATTTATTATTAAAACAATGATAAAGAATAAACTACCCATTGATCCTAATTTATATGAAAAAATCAAAAATCTTGAAAAAATCAAAAATCTTGAAACAACAACCACAAATAATCCAGCTATACTGGATAAAGAAATTACTGAGTATCTAATTGCGCTTGACCAAATGTCCTCCAGTGCCCAATTGCATATGAATACTCTGGATTAACAAATACTCGTTTAGTGTTTGTTCTATCTAATGACTTCTTTGTTACAACAGTTGTGTTAATCTCATGCAGATTAGATCGCAGCTTGTAATTGTCATGATGAAAAGTCTTATTGCCAAACAATGCTTCTTTGTAGTTGTCATGTGATATGCTTGACTGCACAACACTACGAGATATTCCCTTTGCTTTTTTAACAACTTTTTTTTGGCTTGAAAGACTGTACATTTTCGACCTCAAACCAACAAACTCCTTGATCACCTCTCCAGATAATTCATCCTTCATCTTACCTAAAACCTTCTTATTAATATCTGAATGCAAAGGCGAATCTTTAGGGTAATCAGATGTGTCGTACCATCCAGCATGCTCTTTTGCTAATTCCATGTCTTTGTAAAAATCTTCAGTAGGGATGTCGATTACAAAGGAATCTGTATCTGTGTACAGAACTCTGGACTCCGGATACAAGGGTTTAAAGTAGTCATAAAGAAATTCTAACATCAAAAGCTTCGACAGCTCTAAAACAGTAAACCCAATAAAAACGGGCTTGTCCAATTTGACTTTCTTTTTTTTCATCATTATGCCAAAAAGCTGATCATGAAATCTTCTGAAGTCCTGATAATTAGGTTTTGAAGTCAACTTAATTGCATCGTTCTCTCTGGTGACCAATCTTACATCTTTGCGCTTGTGCGGATTTTCCATAGTCTTTCCAAAACAGCTGTTGTTCATCAACTTGAAAAAGTCTTTTTCTGAAGCATCTGCGGATTTAGTTCTGAGATCAGTGTTCTTCATGATGTATGGTTTCATGAACTGTTCTTGATCAAAAGCAATTATACGATGAACAGCTGTCAACTTTAAACCATGTCTTAAATAAAATTGAAGAAGTCTGTAATGACAGACATAATTTTTTTTGTCACGAAGATTAGGCACAAGTTTAGGCGGTTCTGTCATTGACACCTTTAGGGTTTCTGCCGCTAATGGATAGTCATTATGGTAATCATGAAGTTCATGAGGATATTCTAAATCAACTTCTAGAATGAGACCTCTTTTACGATCAGCTTCTAGAGTAGGTAGCCATTTTAAAAACTTTTGAATGTCTTTGAGTCCTGTGTACATTTTAAAGTTGCGTAATGGAAGTGATTGCGCCATTGCCCATCCATACAGATTGTTTGCATCTAAATACATAAGATAGTTAGACCTTTTACTTGGATCATAGTTGTCTAAATACTTGTTGTTTGCTTTACAGTAATGGTGCGACGCCATACTGATTCCCCCACGCAATCCGTTTTCAATCATCTGAAGCATTGGCAGGTCAGACAATAAATCAATTTGTACACCAGTAAATTTTAAGAAAGCGTCCCAACTCATCCCAGGTGCAGAAATATAATGCGCAGGATCCAGGCTGTAATGTTTCATGCAGGTCTTTCTGTAATTTTCAAAAATGTCCGCCAACAAACAGGTATCCGCCATTAAATAGGAATCATGATAGTCTCCCATCGTTTTACACTCTAACTTCTGCCACGCATCTTGAGCATAAGAATAATCAGAATCACTGATGTCCTTTCCTCTAAGACTACTAAAGAACGCGCCTTTAGGTGGAAGGGCTGGGTTATCAAACCTTTCCCAACTGTTCATGTACTCATAAGGGTAAACGCCCTTTCTAACAAGAGTTGGGTCAAAATATTCTTCTGTTATTGGGCAGGACTTTAAGGACATAGCCAGTGACTCTAATGAACCCATCATGTGTTGCATAGAGTCGTAGAAAGACATGTTATTTAAAGTGAAACACATGTACTTTTCTGATGACTGCGCAATGCATGACACCCTGAAGTCGCTGGTTACTGCTTGCATTATAAGGTGAGAGTCGTAACCTCGCAAGTTGTGAAGGAATATAGGAAGTCTCCAAGTCCTAGGATCAAACTTTAGTTGAAGATTGCAATTGTTATGCGCTGCTCCTCTAAACTTTCCGCTAATGTGATCATGGTCTCTTACTGTTAAACTTTTAGGTGTTAGCTCTAAACCACAAATCCAACAGTGAGTGGCTGAGTCATAGCGATCTTGATCTTCAGGGGTCATCTTAAGATAGGATAAGAATAGATTATTAGAACAGGCATTACGAACTTCTTGCATGCGTTTTAAGAAATGTTTTGCTGCATGTGGTCCTCTGTATAATTCTGGCTTTGAATGTTCACCATCTGACCTGACAACAATGAAGGCAAATGAACAAATCTGGTGGTTATTCATTATAACTGTTTTTGGTAAATGTTTTGGAGCAGGTCCTTCATAAGGAACAATAAGCGATTCAAAGTCTGCGTAAACAACGTATGGAGACCTCTGGAGTTTTTTGTAATTCTTAAAACTAACCTTACTGCCTTCTCTTGGCATAATTAGTTCTGTATTGCAGCCAACTGGGCTGAGACAATGTTTTACATGTTCGCTCGCAGCTTGAACGGACGGAATTCTTGTTAAACATTTTCTACAAAATTCTTGTTTGCTATGTTGTTTTGTAGTATGCACTAGTAATCTACTCATTGTGCGTATTAGAGTGTAGTGCAACCCATTAAGGCTTTGCATTAGGAGTAAGTCTACATGACTCCTGGCTGGTTCTCCTATTGATGGACTGTTTTTTTGACACTCTAATTGGCAGAAGGTTGGTTTCTTCAGACCATGTGTATACGTTAACAGTTATTGGGGGATTCTGTTCTTCAAACTGATCAATTTTGTCTACAGCCATAGGAAATTCAAGACCGTTAAAGTTAAGATCATTGGCCCACTGTAAATAGTTAGTAACTCTCTCTGCATTTTTTTTAACAAAGTGTAGCCTAGCAAGAACGCACCACATAAAACATTTGTCGTCTGAATTCTTTATGTTCAGAACTGCTTTCTTTGCAACTAATGTTGGAGGCAGTGGAATGTAAGACTTGCCTACAATCGGCTCATACTTAGCCTGTCTTAATCTGATGTCTAGGACTTCGCCCTCTGACCAACCAGAGCCTCTCATTTTAGCTGCTTCAGAGGCTTCATTAAACTGTGTAAGCAGCTGGTCTGCCCAACCGGGTGTTAAGTCATTAGAGGAAAGAATAGTCTGCTGTTTAGTTGAGACCCAGACTTCTAGATTTTCTTCATTTATTGTTATATAGTCGATTAAAACAACTAACCTTACTTTAACTGGAGGGTTTATTGTTAGTTTACTTGGAACTTGAGAAATAGCGTGTACAACGCTTGCCTGTACCTTTGTTGGATCAATAACTTCTAAAACGACCTCATTTAAAGCTTTTGACAAACGCTCTTCCTCGAGCATTGCTTCAAACAATTCATCTGAACCTTCATATATCTTATCCATGCTGAGTTTCTTTCTAACTCAAAATATTTATTTAAATTAAAAAAAAAAACTTAATCAGAATCAATATCAACGGTCTTTTTGTGCTTAGACTCATAAACTAAAGTATAAACGCCCTTTGGGGTTGTTAATGTGAGCTGTTTAGAACAGAGTTTAATGTTTCGTTTACTTTTTTTAAACATTCCTTTTTTATCTGGTCGGTGTCTGGTTGTTGAGAAAAAGTTGCCCTTGCCTTTCTTTGAAGATCAAACTTTTGTCTTTTGTAGTCCTCAAAATCAGCCTGTAGGCGACTAAATTCTTCATCCGTGATGTTCGAGTCAGCAAGTGCTTTATTTATTGTCAGTTTGAAGGAACTAAGTTTAGCTGTTATTAGTTGAACCATAGCTGTGTACTTTTGGAGTTTAGCTTTTATTTTTTTGCTGACAGCACTTACAGCTAATGAACACAGGCCAAGAGTTAAAGACAAACCACCTAGAGGCAAAGCTGCCGGCGCACCTACGCCTGTTGCTAAGAGACCTACACTTGTTCCTGCTGATAGAGCACTAGCTGTCGATGCTCCAGTATTAACATATGTAACAGCATTAAAGACAGCAGAATACCTTCGTTTGGTTTTGCTGTATTTTGAAAGGTCCTGCTCTAGTTGGGTTTGCATTTGTGTTATGTTTGTTAATCTGAAAGTTTTTATGTCTACAGAGTTCTCTTCTTTGGGCACTTTTGGATAAGTCGTAACAGACATGCTTTTTTAAAATAAAAATAATTTAGTATTGGATATCTTTTAATCTGTTATCTTGAATATTCAGCTGCGCATCATATATTAAAAACAAATGTACATTAAGCGGTTTATCACTCTCTTTTTCTTTATCAATTTGAATGTTTATTACGTCTTTAACTGTTCTCCCACTCCCATGCAACTGATTATCCTCTGTCGACCTTAGGTCAATCCATAAACCGTATTTCGTTGTTAAATATTCATCAAGTCTAACACTGTGAAGGTGTAGATCTTTAGACACAAGGTCTACTGTTGGACTTCTAGACCTCCCGCCTCCAAACAATTTTCTTATTTCATCAAAATGATGATAAGGTTTAAGCCCGCTACCGTAGACTTGGTTAGGACTACCCTCAATTGAACATTGTACTTTTGTTATTTTAAGATTGATAAACTTTTCACTTTGTCTTTTGAATGGTTCTTCATCTTCACACAGCAATAAAATACCTTTAAGGGATCTTGCTGCGGCACTAAAACTAAAGTTCCATATAGTGTCTGCCCTGCTTTTAGGATATTTAGTATGATGAATCACTCTTTCGTAATATATTGCTAATTTTGACTGATATTGTTGCTCAATCAGCCTTGCTAAGTTAGGGTTGCTAACAATGTCAAACTCTAACGAGATGTCGAAAATGCTGTACTTTGCGTCAGTGTCTGTAGATTTAATGACACGTTTGTATTCATTAAAAGTTAGTTCATATGACAATCTGTCTTTTAATGCTCCTTGAAAGTATGGCGCATGCGCTTTTAACAACTCAAAATCTAAGGGTATGGAAAAGCGATTTCCATAAGCAAAACTTACAGCTTCATACTTGTTACCGTCTTTAGCATCTTCGGCGTCTATTCTGTGTTTTAGTGCTCCGTTATTTTCGATTCCTTGAAACGCACGATTGGCCCTTTCATTCGCGGTTAGCCATAGATCAGAATAGATTAGAAATATGTCTGCATTGTGTAAAGAAAATATTTCTTGCCCCTCAAGTTTTATAGAAATTTTCTTAACGATTGCCCGTCCCAAATTCTGGACTACTGTCCTGTTTGGGTCTGTTGCTGAATCAAGTTCTATTTTGAAAGTAAGCCGTGCAGATCCCGGCACAATCACTTCATCTGCTCCTAGGTCTGGAAATTTAACAGTAAGAATTTGATCTGAATCAATAGTAGATGGATTATTTGGAACAATAATATTCTGTTTATTTCCCTTCACGCCAAAGGGCTCTTTCAGTCTTCTATGCGGGTCAAGAATCGAGCCATATGCTTGTGACATTTTTTTATAAAACAAAATAAAAAGTTAATTATTTAAAAACATGGCAGAAGAAGATTATGATGTTTTTGATCCTGGAGACGACATGAGTGAAATGACGCCTTTGACACATCCATTACAATCATTGCGGCGTGAATTAACAGAAAGTAAGGTCAAATCATTTTATCAAAGTTTAGGCCAAGAACCTCCTGATTTTATAGACCCTAATGATTTTGAAACAAAAGATGGCCATTTGATTTTTAAAAACGAGCAAGGACAACCTGTACAGCTTACATCTAAACCAGACCCATCAAAGTTTTTAGCAAAGACTACAATTAGACAAAGGCTCAGTGTGAGCGATCAAAATCGCCTTGGCATTGCTAAACCGCGAAGATTAGACAGTGAGGCAGTTGCTAAACTTCAAAACACACTACAAGAACTCCCAACAGATAACCAAATACAAAACATACCCCTTAAAGATTTAAGCCCAACAGCAGACAAAATAATAGAAACCAGTTTTTCAGAAGAAACAGTATTAAAAACTATGCACGATCCGCCGCTACCTATGAGAGAAATAACGGCCCTTGATCATGCTTTGAAAAGCATCAGAGGTGAATTAACAAACAATTTAGCAAAACTGGGTGAACTAGATGAGCATATAAAAAGAGAAAAAGAAAAACTAGTTGAGGCTGATGACCACAACTTAGGCCATGATGTTAAAGAAAGAATAACACAAAGACTAAAAGATCTTGAACAAGAGAGATCAGCAAGACTAGAAGTGCTGTCTACTAACCGAGAACAATTAAGAACTCAAGTGAGCAGAATAAGAGAAACTATCCAAAGAATTTTATATGAAGACACAACGTTAGCAGAACGAATAAGAACACTGTTTAGAGAGCAAGGTGTCACATTAGCAAGTGTTATAACAGCCTTAGGATTTGCAATAAGTACACTGGTGTTGGCTATTACAGGCGGTGGCGGTGGGGGAGCAGTGCCACCAGGCCCGCCAACTCCGTCGTCAGATAAATCATGGGTAAAAAAACAACTCGATCACCTTGCAAACTTACTAAAAAAATTAGCCAGTAAGGCAATAGATTCTTTGCCTGGTATAATAGGGGGGATCGTTAGCTGGCTTTTGTCTACTGCAAGCAAAGTAGTTGGCTTTATGGCCGAGCACTTATGGTCATTAGTTGTCTTAATAGTTGGGTTACTTTATAGTAAGATAAAGACCAAGTAATCCTAGGGCAGTTAATCCAATAACAAGTGCCGTCTTTTCATATTCATGGTCATCACGCGCGTCTTCAATGGCCTTTGGGCTTTGGGCCTTGGGGATTGGATGGGGTTTTGAGGGGGCTTCTTTTTTTATTGCTATTGCTGGCTTAGAATTTATGTCGTTTTTTCCGACCTTCTCTTCATTGCCAGCCACAAGGATTTCATTATTATAGTTTATTATTGTTCCTATCTGAAGTCTGAGGTCAGAAGGCAGCATGTATAAACCAGTGCCAACAGCAAAGTCTACTTTCGATCTTGCGTATTGCAAAACATTTTGGTACCTTTTAATACTTGAAGGCAAATCAATTGCAGAATTAATGGCGTCCTCTAAATTTGCTAAATACTGTTTTTGGGCATCAAAGCCAGTAGAAGGATCAGTTATGTTAGATCTTGCCTGTGCTTGCGAACCTAGCAAACACCAAACATAAGTACGAATAGAGTCGTTTATTCGTTCTATTCCCGCTTTTGTTAGGCCCTTAGAAGTATCCAAAATAAATGTTGTCCACGCTGTTTTATGCTCTTGCTCTATGGACCCGAGGTGAACAGTTGTGCCTGAAGAGAAAGATGTGTAAGGAGGATTCCAATCATAGTTATACTTTCTGTGCACGCCCCAAAAATAAAGGGTGCCTAAACCATGATTAAGATCCAACTTTTGTCTAAAGTCTGTCTTTGGGTCAATATCAAATTCGTTACAGATCCTTTCAAAAGCCTTGTAATCTATTCTGTTGCTGAATGGATTAAACGTTTTGTCATTTGGTAATGGCGCTTGCAGTTCAGATAAAATACGTCTGAAGGTGTAATAAAAATGAAATCTATACACTGACCTCACCAAAGGATCAGGATGATTTAAATGATCAGCATACGACACTCCACACCCAGTTGATGCACAAAACACAGCAAAGTTTAACTGGTTCTGATAAAACTGCATCGGATGACTGAACCACACTTTCGTGATGTAGTCTTTTTTAATAGGAGGGTTAAGATAACGATCCAATGGAGTACTAACCTTTACTTGAAAGGCGTCAGACTGAGTCACAGAAATGTCAAGGGTGTCAGTTGTTATATTTTTAAGATTGTAGTGCGGCCCAACAGAATATTTTGCATTAGTATATTTGAATGCACTCATTTTTAAATTTGTTTTAAAAAATGTTTGTAACAATAACAACTCAAGACAGTCCTTCGTTTTTAGAATATGCTATTGATAATAACTGCGGAACCCAAAGGGTCGCACTCCATGAAATTTTTTACAAAGTCGTATGGTTTAATATAAGTGAATCCAAGGAAAATAATAAGATTAAAAAATTTGATAATATATTAAACTTAGTTAGCCAGTTAACCATACCTGATGGTTATTACGTGTTTTGCTCGCTGAAAGAAGCAATAATTAACTTCGACATTACTCTCAAACTTAACAATGCAAATTTGAAAGTAATGTTGACATTCAAACCTGAAGAAAAAAGAGTAAGTTACCATTTTGATGTAGAGCTAGCTAAAATGTTAGGCTTTGCAACTAACAATCAATCAATCGATCATGAATTTATAGTTACACCAGACAAAACTACTTATGAGGGAGAATATCCGCTCGATCTTGCATTACATTCATTACTCTATGTTCATTTGGACGAGCTGAGCACTGATGAAAACTTATATGATGGAAGGCCCTCAACTGTTTTAAGAGCTCTTCCATCAGGGAAAGCTGCATATTGCGATTATGAAATTATACAATTCCCTAATTTACAGTTTAAAAGATTAGCTTGTGGGAGGGTCAGATCATTTAATATAAAGATCACAGATAAAACAGGGAAAGTCGTGAAATGTGATAACCTGCACATTGTTTTAGAAATAAAATAATACGTTGTTTTAAAAAATGTCACGTGGACCAGAAGAATCAGGAGTTACATTAGCGCCTGAGAGGTGTGTAACTTTAGAATTAAAAGACCTTGCAGACGTTGAGGACTTTGAACAGAACGGTGAGATAGGCACTTTGTATGGTTTTGAGTACACTAAAGATGGTTATTATAAGCGCAAAGAGGTTGACGACAACAAAAGGTTTCCTAAACTAGAACAACTACGCAATCTAGAAGCAAATAATGCGGGTCAGTATAAATATAAAATAGTTCGAAAAACTGACAACAAATGGCACTTAGAACCATATTTAGAATGGGACATAAAATTTGAATTCGTAAGCCCATTTACATTTTTTGACCGTCAAAAAAGTTTCAGAAAAGCATTGAACTCTGGCCCTTTACATGTAAGTCTTATGCCAGAGGACAACAGTCGAAAAGAGATCGAAATAAAGAAGTTTGGGAGCAAACAGTACATCCTCCACAGAAGAGAATCAGTTTTGAAGGAAGCTACTACAAAAGTACAGTTCTTTCCACGCACGTTATTAGGAGACACGTTCACAATGATATTTGAAATTTCTGTCTTAAAAGATGTGGGGAGGAATGGAGCTGTGGGTGTCAGTGACAACCTTATGGAAGGAATTCTTATTAGCTGGCAAAACTTAGACGTTGACAATCTTAAAGTTACTGTTGTGGTTCGTCACGATGGTGAAAATTTTAAGGTCGTAACAACAAGCAACAAAATCAATGTTAGTCTTAATAGAAACAATCTGACAAAACTGAGTTGGATTAATCTGACACATTTAGACCTTATAAGATTTTATTGTACTGATCAAATTTTGACGGATAGTATGATAACAACACTAACTGGTGTAAATTAAATTCTGTTATAAAACTATGGAGCAAACGACTTTGGTGTCAATGCCGATGTTAAACTTTATGATAAAAACCCCTCATTGTTCATTGATTTGTGGACAGACTGGTTGTGGAAAAACAATATTTGTCCTCGACCTATTACAAACAGTTTATCGTTATAATTTTGATCATATTGTAATTTTCTGTCCAACACTCAAATGGAACAAAGCATATCACGACAGAAGGTTTATATGGACAGATGATGACATATATTTAGTTGATCCTAGCAATAAACTTAGCGAGTGCTTAGAACACTTTTATAGACAGTTTGAAGGAACTCAGACACTATTTATTATAGATGACTGTTCGGCAGAAAGAGACATAGTTAGAAAAAGAAATACTTTATCAAAACTGGCTTTCAGTGGAAGACATGCTGGGATAAGTGTGTGGATTTTATGTCAAAAATATAACTCAGTTTTAAAAGACTTTAGAGAACAGTTAAAGACTGTAGTTTTATTCCACATGAAAGACAGAGACGCATTTGATGAATGTATGCGTGAAAATGATGTTATTGAAGACGATCAAGAAAAACGAAGGATTAAGCAAAAACTAAAGTCTCAAAAGTTTTCTAAATTAGTGTTAAAAACAGATAATCCTACACATTATGTATGTTTGTAAAGTGTTTACTATTAGAGAACTATAAAATAGGCATTCTGGGTAAGCCGGCGGAGCAACAGCGAAACCGGCTTTAGCCGGTTGGAGCTGGCGGAGGTGGGTGAGCCAGAATGCCTATTTTATAGTTCTCTCATGTCTTCAGACACACTGGTAACAGCCACAATGAGGCATGGAACATTCATTTTTTCATGCATTTCTGGTGGAGACTCGTGCCCAAATGTGTGACAAGGGCAGACTTGAGACAGACTGCTAAATATAGACTGTAAATGCAATAAATCGACAGGCACAGTGACCAAAAAATCCATTTGGCTGTTAAGTAGATGCCCCGAACCGGTTTACTCTCCAATTTGGTGCAGATTGGTCCAGACATACAGGACAAAGTTTATTCGATGAACAGATCGACGGACATATTGATGAAAAGTGTTTGATGCGTTTATTCTCTATGGTTGAATCACGCATGCCTCAGTTCATACTATATTAGGGACACATTGATCCTTAAATGGCAATGGCTCGGGGGGGTCAGTTATCATTGGTTTTGACAGTCAATACTTCAGCAGGCCACTCACTTTTCTCTTCAACGGAGGGTGAGGGGAGGGGAAAGAATGGAAAAGAAAGTTGAAAATGACACAGTTCAAAATGTGAAGAAGGAAACGTTTTTTTTATTCCCCCTTTTGTGGTAAAAGATACAGCATATAGCTGCTATAATGACAAGAAGGAAACTGACTTCTTTGATGCCCCTTTACGATAAAGGTTACAGCTTTTAGCTGCAATAATATGAGAGAGAGAGAGAGAGAGAGAGAGAGAGAGAGAAACAGGCAGACAGACAGACAGACAGACAGACACTATTCTTTCTCTTCTCCCTTTTATGATGATATCACTATTCTCTCTGTCCTCCCTGTATGATGATATCACTATTCTCTCTGTCCTCCCTGTATGATGATATCACTATTCTCTCTGTCCTCCCCTGTATGATGATATCACTATTCTCTCTGTCCTCCCTGTATGATGATATCACTATTCTCTCTGTCCTCCCTGTATGATGATATCACTATTCTCTCTGTCCTCCCTGTATGATGATATCACTATTCTCTCTGTCCTCCCTGTATGATGATATCACTATTCTCTCTGTCCTCTCCTATATGATGATATCACTATTCTCTCTGTCCTCCCTGTATGATGATATCACTATTCTCTCTGTCCTCCCTGTATGATGATATCACTATTCTCTCTGTCCTCCATGTATGATGATATCACTATTCTCTCTGTCCTCCCTGTATGATGATATCACTATTCTCTCTGTCCTCCCTGTATGATGATATCACTATTCTCTCTGTCCTCCCTGTATGATGATATCACTATTCTCTCTGTCCTCCCTGTATGATGATATCACTATTCTCTCTGTCCTCCCTGTATGATGATATCACTATTCTCTCTGTCCTCTCCTATATGATGATATCACTATTCTCTCTGTCCTCCCTGTATGATGATATCACTATTCTCTCTGTCCTCCCCTGTATGATGATATCACTATTCTCTCTGTCCTCCCTGTATGATGATATCACTATTCTCTCTGTCCTCCCTGTATGATGATATCACTATTCTCTCTGTCCTCCCTGTATGATGATATCACTATTCTCTCTGTCCTCCATGTATGATGATATCACTATTCTCTCTGTCCTCCATGTATGATAATACCACTATTCTCTCTGTCCTCCATGTATGATAATACCACTACTCTCTTTGTCCTCCCCTGTATGATGATATCACTATTGTCTCTGTCCTCCATGTATGATAATACCACTACTCTCTCTGTCCTCCATGTATGGCAATACCACTATTCTCTCTGTCCTCCATGTATGATAATACCACTACTCTCTTTGTCCTCCCCTGTATGATGATATCACTATTGTCTCTGTCCTCCATGTATGATAATACCACTACTCTCTCTGTCCTCCATGTATGATAATACCACTATTCTCTCTGTCCTCTCCTATATGATGATATCACTATTCTCTCTGTCCTCCCCTGTATGATGATATCACTATTCTCTCTGCCCTTTCCTATATGATGATATCACTATTCTCTCTGTCCTCTCCTATATGATGATATCACTATTCTCTGTGTCCTCTCCTATATGATGATATCACTATTCTCTCTGTCCTCCCCTGTATGATGATATCACTATTCTCTCTGTCCTCTCCTATATGATGATATCACTATTCTCTCTGTCCTCCCTGTATGATGATATCACTATTCTCTCTGTCCTCCCTGTATGATGGTAGCACTATTCTCTCTGTCCTCTTCCATATGATGGTAGCACTATTCTCTCTGTTCTCCCTGTATGATGATATCACTATTCTGTCTGTCCTCCCTGTATGATGGTATCACTATTCTCTCTGTCCTCTTCCATATGATGGTAGCACTATTCTCTCTGTTCTCCCTGTATGATGATATTACTAGTCTGTCTGTCCTCCCTGTATGATGGTATCACTATTCTCTCTGTCCTCCCTGTATGATGATAGGACCATGATATTCGTTGGGGCATGGAATACAGAGCCGTGGGTCCTTTATACAGGGAAATATTGTTTGTTACCTGTGTGTTTGTGGATGTGTTCAGTTAATAAAGCACAGCTTTGTTTTGGATATCTTTCAGTACTTTTTAAGGACCAATGTGTCCCAAATAGAGCACTAGCTTGTCTGAAGCTTGAGCGGAAATCCATGCATGTTTTATGGACCAAAACAGCTTTTTAAAAACAGTATGTCTGTCGATTTGTTCAAGAATTAGACTACATAAATAGTGCGTCTGTGTTCTTAGCCTCTGCTTTCGCATTCAAAGAACAATCTGTACCCAAACTGAGTACGACATGCATCTGGAAAGGGCCTGCAGAACCATGCATCAAACTGGTAAAACAGTGTGTTTGTCGCTATGTTCAATGTTTAGGCCAAAATGGTACGTGTTTGTTTCGGCTTCTCCCATTCTCATTTAAGGACTAACTTGACCAAAACTGAATATCGACTGGCCTGCCATTTTATAAACAGTTATAAATGTTTCATCCATCAAAATGGATTTTTTAAAAATTATATATCGAACACAAAGTACGCGTATACTTTATCCCTTACATACTATTACACGTAGACCATATATGCAATATGGGCATCGTGTGACTGCCTCACTGACTGCCTCACTGACTGCCTCACTGACTGCCAGCATGGACAACGACCCTCAGGCTGGACGGGACACCTTGTAATTGCCTCACTGACTGCCTCACTGACTACCTCACTGACTGCCTCACTGACTGCCTCACTGACTGCCAGCATGGACAACGATCCTCAGGCTGGACTTAACACTCTGTCACTGCCTCACTGACTGCCTCACTGACTGCCTCACTGACTGCCTCACTGACTGCCAGCATGGACAACGACCCTCAGGCTGGACGGGACACCTTGTAATTGCCTCACTGACTGCCTCACTGACTACCTCACTGACTGCCTCACTGACTGCCTCACTGACTGCCAGCATGGACAACGATCCTCAGGCTGGACTTAACACTCTGTCACTGCCTCACTGACTGCCTCACTGACTGCCTCATTGACTGCCTCACTGACTACTCACAGACTGCCTCACTGACTGCCTCACTGACTGCCAGCATGGACCACGCCCCTCAGGCTGGACTGGACATCCTGTGACTGCCTCACTGACTGCCTCACTGACTGCCTCACTGACTGCCTCACTGACTGCCTCACTGACTGCCAACATGGACCACGCCCCTCAGGCTGGACTGGACATCCTGTGACTGCCTCACTGACTGCCTCACTGACTGTCTCACTGACTGCCTCACTGACTGCCTCACTGACTGCCAGCATGGACCACGCCCCTCAGGCTGGACCGGACATCCTGTGACTGCCTCACTGACTGCCTCACTGACTGCCAGCATGGACCACGCCCCTCAGGCTGGACTGGAAATCCTGTGACTGCCTCACTGACTGCCTCGCTGACAGCCAGCATGAACAACGACTCTCAGGCTGGACTGGACACCTTGTGATTGCCTTACTAACTGCCTTACTGACTGCCTCGCTAACTGCCTCACAGACTGCCTCACTGACTGCCAGAATGGACCACGACTCTCAGGCTGGACTGGACACCCTGTGACTGCTGTCATCCATGGGGACCATGATGCGGAAATGAGGTCTACGAATGATGAACCGTCCGGTCACTACGCCAGAGACCATTGGCATAGTGCTGACCCTGCCTTCACCAGTGAGCAACACCCTCACACTGGTCGTTTTCAGTGCTTCATGTGCTCACGGACGGAGGACGCGAAGAGAAGAAGAAACAGATGGGTGATGGCAAAGAACATGTTTCACTGGGGATCAGATGGCAGGAAAGAAAGGGTCATGCGACACCTCTACCTACCTGTCATTGACCAAGACCCATGCCTAGTGCTATGCAAGAGGTCACCACCAACCCCATGCTGTGCATGAAGTCCCCCATCTACCCCATGCTGTGCAAGAGGTCACCATCTACCCTGTGCTGTGCAAGAAGTCACCATCTACCCCATGCTGTGCAAGAAGTCACCATCTACCCAGTGCTGTGCAAGAAGTCACCACCTACCCCATGCTGTGCATGAAGTCACCATCTACCCCATGCTGTGCAAGAAGTCACCATCTACCCTGTGCTGTGCATGAAGTCACCACCTACCCCATGCTGTGCATGAAGTCACCATCTACCCATGCTGTGCAAGAGGTCACCATCTACCCTGTGCTGTGCAAGAAGTCACCATCTACCCCATGCTGTGCAAGAAGTCACCATCTACCCAGTGCTGTGCAAGAAGTCACCACCTACCCAGTGCTGTGCAAGAAGTCACCATCTACCCCATGCTGTGCAAGAAGTCACCATCTACCCAGTGCTGCGCAAGAAGTCACCACCTACCCCATGCTGTGCATGAAGTCACCATCTACCCCATGCTGTGCAAGAGGTCACCATCTACCCTGTGCTGTGCAAGAAGTCACCATCTACCCCATGCTGTGCAAGAAGTCACCACCAACCCAGTGCTGTTCAGGAAGTCACCATCTACCCCATGCTGTGCAAGAAGTCACCATCTACCCCATGCTGTGCAAGAAGTCACCATCTACCAGTGCTGTGCAAGAAGTCACTATCTACCCCATGCTGTGCAAGAAGTCACTATCTACCCCATGCTGTGCAAGAAGTCACCATCTACCCTGCTGTGCAAGAAGTCACTATCTACCCCATGCTGTGCAAGAAGTCACCATCTACGCCATGCTGTGCAAGAAGTCACCATCTACCCCATGCTGTGTAAGAAGTCACTATCTACCCAGTGCTGTGCAAGAAGTCACTATCTACCCATGCTGTGCAGGAAGTCACCATCTACCCATGCTGTGCAAGAAGTCACTATCTACCCAATGCTGTGCAAGAAGTCACCATCTACCCAGTGCTGTGCAAGAAGTCACCATCTACCCAGTGCTGTGCAAGAAGTCACCATCTACTAGTCACCATCTACCCAGTGCTGTGCAAGAAGTCACCATCTACCCAGTGCTGTGCAAGAAATCACCATCTACTCCATGCTGTGCAAGAAGTCACCATCTACCCTGTGCTGTGCAAGAAGTCACCATCTACCCGTGCTGTGGGGGACAAAATCGTCATTGAAACCTGACAGTTGCCTTCATCTTGCCTTTCGACTACCCCCCCCCCCCCCCCCCCCCCCCCCCCCCAGTCCCGTGTCGTGTTTTCATCTACCAGAGGTACCTGGAGACAGGTCAAACTGATATGGGGTTAGGACATGTAGAAATAACTTTTGCAAGGAAGAGCACTCCGATATCTGTGCCAAGTGAAGGGACATAATTGTTTGGGTGGCTCAGAGGGGAAGTGGTATACTGTTGTCCCTCTCGTCGATCACGTGAAGGTGACACCATCAACACACTACGGTTATCATCGTGAAGGTGACAGCATCAACACACTACGTTATCATTGTGAAGGTGACACCATCAAGACACTACGTTATCATCGTGAAGGTGACAGCATCAACACACTACGTTTGTCATCGTTTAAGGTGACACCATCAACACACTACGTTATCATCGTGAAGGTGACAGCATCAACACACTACGTTATCATCGTGAAGGTGACACCATCAACACACTACGTTATCATCGTGAAGGTGACAGCATCAACACACTACGTTATCATTGTGAAGGTGACACCATCAACACACTACGTCATCATCGTGAAGGTGACACCATCAACACACTACGTTATCATCGTGAAGGTGACACCATCAGCACACTACGTTATCATGTGAAGGTGACAGCATCAACACACTACGTCATCATTGTGAAGGTGACAGCATCAACACACTACGTATCATCGTGAAGGGGGACAGCATCAACACACTACGTTATCATCGTGAAGGTGACACCATCAACAGACCACGTCATCATCGTGAAGGTGACAGCATCAACACACTACGTTATCATCGTGAAGGTGACCCATCAACACACTACGTTATCATCGTGAAGGTGACACCATCAACACACTACGTTATCATCGTGAAGGTGACAGCATCAACACACTACGTTATCATCGTGAAGGTGACACCATCAACACACTACGTTATCAGTGAAGGTGACAGCATCAACACACTACGTTATCATCGTGAAGGTGACAGCATCAACACACTACGTTATCATCGTGAAGGTGACATCATCAACACACTACGTTATCACTGTGAAGGTGACAGCATCAAACCCACACTACGTTATCATTGTGAAGGTGACACCATAAACACACTACGTTATCATCGTGAAGGTGACACCATCAACACACTACGTTATCATCGTGAAGGTGACACCATCAACACACCACGTTATCATCGTGAAGGTGACAGCATCAACACACTACGTTATCATCGTGAAGGTGACACCATCAACACACTACGTTATCATCGTGAAGGTGACACCATCAACACACTACGTTATCATCGTGAAGGTGACACCATCAACAGACCACGTCATCATCGTGAAGGTGACAGCACAAACACACTACGTTATCATCGTGAAGGGACACCATCAACACACTACGTTATCATCGTGAAGGTGACAGCATCAACACACTACGTTATCATCGTGAAGGTGACTACCATCAACACACTACGTTATCATCGTGAAGGTGACAGCATCAACACACTACGTTATCATCGTGAAGGTGACACCATCAACACACTACGTTATCATTGTGAAGGTGCCCAGCATCAACACACTACGTTATCACGTGAAGGTGACAGCATCAACACACTACGTCATCATCGTGAAGGTGAACACCATCAACACACTACTTTATCATCGTGAAGGTGACACCATCAACACACTACGTTATCATCGTGAAGGTGACACCATCAACACACTACGTTATCATTGTGAAGGTGACACCATCAACACACTACGTTATCATCGTGAAGGTGGCAGCATAAACCCACACTACGTTATCATTGTGAAGGTGACAGCATCAACACACTACGTTATCATCGTGAAGGTGACAGCATCAACACACTACGTTATCATCGTGAAGGTGGCAGCATCAACACACTACGTTATCATTGTGAAGGTGACAGCATCAACACACAAACGTTATCATTGTGAAGGTGACAGCATCAACACACTACGTCATCATCGTGAAGGTGGCAGCATCAACAGACCACGTCATCGAGATGGGTGTCGAGGGAGCCGAAGGACTTAAAGCTGCAGATCTTTTGAAAATCACCACCAGGCAAAGATCAGCCAGATCTGCTGTTTATTCAACAAGTTCAGATCTGTGACATCACACCAGGCAAAGATCAGCCAATCTGCTGTTATTCAACAGGTTCAGATGTGTGACATCACACCGGCCAAAATCAGCCAGATCTGCTGTTATTCAACAGGTTCAGATCTACGACATCCCCACCAGGCCAAAATCAGCCAGATCTGCTGTTATTCAACAGGTTCAGATCTATGACATCACACCAGGCCAAAATCAGCCAGATCTGCTGTTATTCAACAGGTTCAGAGGGTGTGACATCACACCAGGCAAAAATCGGGCCAGTTTCTGCTGTTATTCAACAGGTTCAAGATGGGGTGACATCACACCAGGCCAAAATCAGCCAGATCTGCTGTTATTCAACAGGTTCAGATCTATGACATCACCCAGGCCAAAATCAGCCAGATCTGCTGTTATTCAACAGGTTCAGATCTATGACATCAAACCAGGGCCAAAATCAGCCAGATCTGCTGTTATTCAACAGGTTCAGATCTATACATCACACCAGCCAAAATCACCAGATCTGCTGTTATTCAACAGGTTTTTCAGATCTATGACATCCACACCAGGCACAAATTCAGCCAGATCTGCTGTTATTCAACAGGTTCAGATCTATGACATCACACCAGGCACAAATCAGCCAGATCTGCTGTTATTCAACAGGTCAGATCTATGACATCAAAGCAGGTAAAAATCAGCCAGATCCGCTATTATTCAACAGGTTCAGTTTTCAGTTTCATCAAGGAGGTGTATGCGTGTGGACGGGTCCAATAGACGCTACATTACATCCGGTAAGTTTTAAGACCAACACTGCACATGATCTGAAGCAGAAGGATAAATGAATTAATGACTAAGATGAGAGAATTTAAAAGGGGGGTCTCGAGGCTACGACTTAGCTGATGTCTAAACCTATGAAATTAGCTGGACGTGCTGGTTAGACCTTGAGTACCTACCTAACTTTGACTGTGCCATTATTATCATTGTATGGTGTTGCGCGGTGAGTGGACACGTGTTGTGTGTGTGTGTGTGTGTGTGTGTGTGTGGGTGTGTCTCTGTGTGTATGGGTGTATAAGTAAGGGCCCCTGTAAGTGTGTGTGCGCGCGCGCGCGCGCCCCGCGTGTGTGTGTGTGTGTGTTGTGTGTGTGTGTGTGTGTGCACTGGCTCCTGTGTGTGTACCAGTGTATCCGGTGTGCGAGTGCATGTGTGTGTGAATGGTGTGTCTGTATGCATGTGTGTATGCGTATGCGTGTGCATGTTTGGTAACACACACACACACAACACACACACACACACACACACACACACACACACACACACACACACATATATATATATATATAATATATATAAAATATAACACGCATATATATAATATATATATATTTATATATATATATTATATAATATATATAGAGAGAGAGAGAGAAGAGAGAGAGAGAGAGAGAGAGAGAGAGAGAGAGAGAGAGATGTGCATTCCTATGCGTGTGTGCGATCCGTGGGCTTGTGTGGCAGCATCTGCGTGCACTCATCTGCACATCTACGGGTAAGTGTTATACTGCGTGTAAGTGTGTGTGTGTGTAAGTGTATAAACATGTGTGTGTGTGTGTGTGTGTGTTGTGTGTTGTGTGTGTGTGTGTGGTGGTGTGTTTGTGCAAGCGCGTGCGTGTTTGTGTGCTTGTGTGTGCGCTTGCGTGTGTGTGTATTAATGTATGACTGCACTGTGAGAGAGAAGAGAAGAGAGAGAGAGAAGAGAGAGAGAAGAGAGAGAGAAGAGGAGAGAGAGAAGAGAGAGAGAGATGGATCAGAATAAAATATAGTGTGGGCACGAGCGCCGTAAGCGCATTGATGAAGTATACCGCGTGTCGACCAATGCACCTTATGTATGTGTTACAAGAGCTCACGTTCTTTTGTGACAGATGTTGGCGAGTGCACGGCAGACCGAAAGACAAAAAGCTGCTTTCTCTGATAAAAGATAAGTACACACACAGACACACAGAGACACACACACAGAGACACACACACAGAGAACACATACACACACATACGCACGCACACACACGCACGCACGCAACGCACGCACGCCCATCCCCCCCCCCAATCCCCCCCCCCCCCACACACACACACATACACATACGCCACGCGCGGACTCACACACAAATGTGCGCGCGTAAGTTATGTGTAACACATCCTGCACAAATCGTAGCGACAGACAATGCATCTTTACGCATCTGACTGATGTTGTCACAGTGTCCACTGTGGCCACAGACAATGCATCTTTAGGTGATGTCACAGTGTCCACTGTGGCCACAGACAATGCATCTTTAGGTGATGTCACAGTGTCTACTGTCGCCACAGACAATGCATCTTTAGGTGATGTCACAGTGTCCACTGTGGCCACCCGACAATGCATCTTTAGGTGATGTCAACAGTGTCCACTGTCGCCACAGACAATGCATCTTTAGGTGATGTTGTCACAGTGCCACGTCGCCACAGACCAATGCATCTTCAGGGATGTTGTCACAGTGTCCACTGTCGCCACAACAATGCATCTTTAGGTGATGTCACAGTGTCCACTGTCGCCACAGACAATGCATCTTTAGGTGATGTCACAGTGTCGACTGTCGCCACAGACAATGCATCTTTAGGTGATGTCACAGTGTCCACTGTCGCCACATACAAACATCTTTAGGTGATGTTGTCACAGTGTCCCACTGTCGCCACAGACAATGCATCTTTAGGTGATGTTGTCACAGTGTCCACTGTCCACCACAGACAATGCCATCTTCAGGTGATGTTGTCACAGTGTCCACTGTCGCCACAGACAATGCATGTTCAGGTGATGTTGTCACAGTGTCCACTGTCGCCACAGGCAATGCATCTTAG
Source organism: Conus canariensis (assembly GCA_033310375.1). Classification (NCBI taxonomy): domain Eukaryota; kingdom Metazoa; phylum Mollusca; class Gastropoda; order Neogastropoda; family Conidae; genus Conus; species Conus canariensis. Next base: position 28,730 of record JAMYXO010000913.1, read on the forward strand.
GTGATGTCACAGTGTCCACTGTGGCCACAGAACAATTGCATCTTTAGGTGATGTTGTTACCGTGTCCACTGTCGCCACAGACAATGCATCTTTAGGTGATGTCACAGTGTCCACTGTCGCCACAGGCAATGCATCTTTAGGTATGTTGTCACAGTGTCCACTGTCGCCAACAGACAATGCACCTTCAGGTGATGTTGTCACAGTGTCCACTGTCGCCACAGACAATGCATCTTCAGGTGATGTTGTCACAGTGTCCTCTGTCGCCACAGACAATGCATCTTTAGGTGATGTCACAGTGTCCCACTGTCGCCACAGACAATGCATCTTTAGGTGATGTTTCACAGTGTCCACTGTCGCCACAGACAATGCATCTTTAGGTTTATGTTGTTACCGTGTCCACTGTGGCCACAGACAATGCATCTTTAGGTGATGTCACAGTGTCCACGTCGCCACAGACAATGCATCTTTAGGTGATGTCACAGTGTCCACTGTCGCCACGGAATGCACTTTATGATGTTGTCACGGTGTCCACTGTCGCCACAGACAAGCATCTTCAGGTGATGTTGTCACAGGTCCACTGTCGCCACAGACAATGCATCTTCAGGTGATGTTGTTACCGGGGTCCACTGTGGCCACAGACCAAAGCATCTTTTGGTGATGTCACAGTGTCCACTGTCGCCACAGGCAATGCATCTTTAGGTGATGTTGTCACAGTGTCCACTGTCGCCACAGAAAAATGCATCTTTAGGTGATTTGTCACAGTTCCACTGTCGCCAAACAGACAAAGCATCTTCAGGTGATGTTGTCCACAAGTGTCCACTGTCGCCACAGGAATGATTTTAGGTGATGTCACAGTGTCCACTGTCGCCACAGACAATGCATCTTCAGGTGATTGTTGTCACGGGGTCCCCTGTCGCCACAGGCAATGCATCTTTAGGTGATGTTTGTCCAGTGCCACGGTCGCCACAGACAATTTCATCTTCATGATGTTGTCACAGTGTCCACTGTCGCCACAGGCAATGCATCTTCAGGTGATGTTGCCACCGTGTCCACACACACACACACACACACACACCCACACACACACACACACAAAACACAACACACACACACACACACCACACACACAGATGTGTCAGTTGAACAAAAAAAATTTTTCAGAAAAAAAAAAAAAAAAACATAATAAAATATTTACCTTACTCTTGCTTCTATGAAAATATTCTTTTTTGAAAGAACGTAAGTACTTTTACCCCACAAAGAGTCTGAGAAGGTTGGTCATAAAATAAAACACAGACCGTCCTTTTTTCACACAGCCTATGCAGGGACACACTGGTCGGGGATTTTTTAAAAAACTAAAAAAATTTTCTTTGAAATGAATCCCAGAAATAATCCACACTAAAAACAACTCTGAAAGTGTTTCTTAAGTAAAAAAAAAAAAGAATAATAGCAGTCTTTTTTTTAAAAAGGGCCATGCCAACAACAGGTCTTGACTCCTCCTCTCTGGGAGCCATCTCCATCCTCACAGTCCTCCCCCCCCCCTTTCTCCTCTCTCTCTCCTCTTCTCTCTCCCCTCTTCCTCCTCTCTCTTCTCTGTCTGTTGCTCCCCGTCTCCCCCCTTTTTCTTTGTCTCGTCTCTTTCTGTCTCTTTTGACTGTCTGTTGTCCCCCCCGTCTCCCCGGGCTGGGGGGCTCTCCTCCCCCCCTCTCTCTCTCTCCCTCCTCTCCTCGGGGCCAGCTGTGGGGGCCCCCCCAAGTCAGTCCCTGCCTTTTGGGCTCCTCTCCTCTCTCTTCCCTCCCCCTCTTTTTACTCCTCGCTCTCGGTCCGGTCTTTTTAAAACTCCTCCGTCTCGTCCTCTCCCTCTTTTTCCCTCTCTCCCCTCTCTCCCTTTATCCCCTCCCCCCTTGGTTCCCCCTTTCCCCCTCTTTTCTCCCCCTCTTCTCTCCCCCCTCTTCCCCCTTTTCCTCCCCCTCTCTCCTCCCCCTCTCACACACCCCGTCAAAACAGTAAAGGGGAAAGGCCCCCAAAAAACGGTTGAGGAGCTAAAAGGTTGTTTAGTGTAAACGGGTGTCTTTTTTATTTTTATTTTTATTATTATTTTTAAATTCTTTTCCGAATGACGACTCCCCTTTACTCACAGCTGTGGTGGGGCTCTTTACTAATCAATTTCTGTGTAACATGATCACACAGCAAACGGTCAAAATTCCCCCAATGACAAACCGTGGGCCAAAACCGCTGAAAACACTGCTGAACCAATGGGGCCCTCCAAGAGCCGATGATCCGACCAAAAAGGGGTCCAACACAAGACACCAAAAAGAACCCGGGAAGAAAAAAGGGGGTTTTTGACCAAATGGGGGGAAAAAACTTGAACCTGTGACTCCAAACCAAAAGGGAAAAAGGATCGGAAAAATCAGGATACAAAACAAAGAGGCCACGTGCAAAATTGAAAAAGGAATTTTAACTTGCAGAAGAACGAACGGGTTCCCAAAAACCGGGAATTTGGGCCAAAAAAGACCTTTTAAAGGCAGCAAAAGGGGAAACCTGGAGGAATCCTGACTCGTCCCCCTTACAACCCCCTACAAATCAGGGAAGAGGGGAATCCGATGCTCTTCAGGGGAAAAAAGGCCCCCACGCGCGGTCCGACTACTCAGCACAAGCCCAAAAACCCCTAGTGATTCCCGGGCCCCGTGTACTCCCCGGCCCCCTTCCAAAAATCTGAGACGAAGGGAAAAAAAACCCCCTCAACTGGGGAAACCTCGATTATTGTTTTGCCCCCAAGAAGCCCTTTTCCCCCAAAAAACTAATGATTTTAGACCTGAGGCCCTGACTTCAGTACCCTTCAAGTTTTTGAAAAAAAGTACTGGGGGCTGCTGCGACAGCAACGGGTGTTAAGCGACCCTCTACAGTTCGCCCATTCAAAAAAAAAAACACAGGGGGGGCCACTTAAACCGCTGCATCCCCTGCAAGTCCCTGAGAAACCAAAGCATACCAAAGGGGCCCTTGTTCAACGACTTCAGCAGCCATTCAACACCCCCGCCCCTCTAAGTTACAAAGTCCGGGACATGTCAGTCAAAACTGTCCTATCCGTGGGTCCTTAGATTTTTTTTAGGGAAGACCTAAGAGAAAAGGGGGGGGAAGGGGGGGCAAAGAAAAGGGCCCCAAGGGTTGCGTCTTTTTTACCACCTGTTCACTCTCAAAACCCAGACGTCGGGAACGCCAAGACAGCGGGGACCCAAAAGGTGGAAAGAAAGCACGGACAGCAGCACGAGTGGTGAAGGGGGGGCCCTTTCAACACCAACCACCATCTTTGACGTGCTGCCCCCAAAAACTGATGGTATCATGACAACCACCCCCACCCCTTCATCCCCCGTCAGTCTTAGGCCAAAGAGAGGGCTCCGGCGCCTGCGTTGCCCAAAAGGGCCCGGACCACCGTATGCGGAACTCCGTCTGCCAAAGCTGTCCGGGGTAAAGCAAGCAACAGGGCGAGAGGGAATCCCTCGCCTGCATAGGCCTGTAGATGCCTACAAAAAACAAGAGTGAGTGTGTCGCGCACGCACACGCACACGCGCAAAATTTTGGGGGTGTGTGTGTGTGGTGTGTGTGTGGTGTGGTGTGTGTGTGGGGGGGGTGTGTGTGCGTGCGTGGTATTTTTGTGTGTGGTGTGGTTGTGTGTGTTTGTGTGTGTGTGTGTGTTTGTTGTTGCGCAAGGAAGGTTTTTGGTGTAAAAAGGGGAGTGGTGAATGAGCATAAACGTGTAAGTTGAGTGGTGGTGTGTATGTGAAATTTTTTTTGAAAGAAGCTTTGTTGGAAAAAAAATAATAAATTTGTTTGGGGGCCCCGCGGGCGCCCCGGCGCCGCGCGTGTGGTGTGTGTGTGTTAAAGGGGAGAGAATGTGTTTTATGTGTGATGTGTATGTGCGCGGCAGGGGGGGGTGTGTGGGTGTGTGGTTTTTGTGGGGTTTTGGGGTTGGGGGGGGTGTGGTGTTGGGTGTGTGAGGGAGAGTGGTGTTTAAAAGTTGCATTTTAAAACGCGCGCAAACAGGCGGGTGGTTGGTGGGGGTGTTGGTGTGTGTGGGTGTGTGTGTGTGTGTGTTGGTGTGTGGTGGACATGGAAGCCCCCCAAAAAAAAGGGGGGAAGCCCCCCGGAATTGTGGTTGGAAAATGTTTGGGGGAAGAAGGGGGGGAAAAGGGGAAAGGATGGGTGTGTTTAACCTGTTAACTTGAAAATGCACGTGCAGAAATGCCCCGTTTTTTTTAAAAAGCCTCTGATTTTTGAACCCCTTTTATGTGATTTAATTTTGTTGTGTGTGGTGTGTGTGTGTTGTGTGTGTGGTTGTGTGTTGGTGTGTTTGGGGTGTTTGTGGTGCTGGGTTGCGTGTGTTGCGTCCCCTAGGGTGTGGGGGTGTGTGTGTGTGAGTGTTTTGTTGTGTGTGGGTGTGTGTGTGTTGTGGGTTGGGTGTGCGTGCGTGCGTGTGTGGTCAAGTAAGTCAAGTCAATCAAGTCAAAATTATCTTTACTAGGTTAAAAAAAAGCTTTCCCCGTTTGTTTTATCCTGCCCCCCCCAAAAAAAAAAGGGGGGAAAAAATCTTTGAAGAAATTCAAAAAAAAAACATTTTTCAACTGGTGTGTGGTGTGTGGGTGTGGGTGTGTGTTGTGGGGTGTGTGTGTTGTGGGGGGTGGGTCTGGTGTGTTTTGTTGTCTGGGGGGTTTGTGGGGCCCCGTGTTTGTGGTGTGTGTTTGTGGTGGTGTGTGTGTTGTGCGGGGGGGGTGTGTGTGTGTTGTGGGTTGTGGGGGTGGGTGGCGCCGTGTGGGCTGCGTATGTGTAAAATGTTTGTCGTGCTGCGTGTGTGTGTGAATCAAGTAAAAAACATCTTTTTTTGAGGGTTAAAAATAAGCTTTAAATTTTTTTTTTATCCGGCCCCAAATAAAAAAGGGAAAAAAACTTTTGAAAAAACCATCAAACAAAATCATTTATCAACACGTGTGTGTGTGGGTGTGTGTTTTTGGGGTGTGTGTGTGTGTTGTGGGTGTGGTGGTGGGCAGTAGATGGGGGGGAGAGGTTTGGGGGGGGGGGGGGGGGGGGGCGTGGTAAAACGTAAGTTTGATTTCGAGTTTTAAAAATTTTATCCTTAGGTTCTGTCCCCCGTTTTAGCTCTCCGTCTTTTTTGTCGTCCGTTGTCTCTCCCTCTGTCGTCTCTTCCCCCCAACCCCCCCCCCGCTCTGTCTCTGTTCTGTCCGTTCTCTCTGTCTCTCTCTGTTTTTTTTCTCTCCCCCTCTTCCCCCCTCTCTCTGTCCTTCCCCCCCCTCTCTCTCTCTCTCTGGTGTCTGTTCTCCCTGCCGACATCAGTCGCCCCTCTGAGTCTCTCTCTTCTCACCTTCCCATGCCTTCTCTAACCACATGCCTTTCCTTCCCCTTTTATTTTTTTCTGTCTGTTTTCTTTCTGTTACATCTTTATTTTCCCCCATCTCATTTTCCTAATCATTATACATTTTTTGTTAAGATTATGTTAAGATTAAAATTCTAGTCCCGTCAACAGCAAGGTTTCCCCCGGACGTCACCATTTTTTAAAAATTTAGTTTTTATTTTCCCCCCCCTGTACATTTTTATACAGCAAGATTTGAGGAGGTTGAAAGGGTGAAGGAGGGGAGGGGGGGGGAAAAAAACCCGGGGGGGGGGGAGTGGGGGGGGATGGGGGGGGTTTAGAGAGAGAAATAATTTTGGGTTTGGGAGCAGTCACCCCACGTTGGGAGGGTGTGGTGTGTGTTTGTGGTGTGTGGTGTGTGTGGTGTTGTTTTTTTGTGTGTGTGTGTGTTTGTGTTGTTTGGGGGGTAAATGTTTGGTTAAAGGGTTTTTTTTGGAAAAAAGTCTATTTTTTAAAAAGTTTCAAAAACCCCCTTCCCCAAAAGGGTCTATGTTTTTTTTTTGGAGGGCCTTTTTTAAACCCAAGATTGATTTTTCCCTTTGAATTGTTTGTATTTGTGTTTTAAAAAGCCTGCAAAAACATTTCCTTGGGGTAAAATGGGGATATAAAAAAAACGTCTGAAGTCTGAAGTCTGTCCCGCTCTCTTTTATGTAAAAATGTTGCAAGCAGGGGGGGAAAAACGTGCTGTTGTATTTATAACCCAAAAACTAAGGGTAGATTTATCACCCTTTTTTTCAACACATTGGGGAAAACCGGAAGCTCACTGCCGTGACCCCAAAAACATCCCCCTCCCCCCCTGACACCCGCCAAACCCCTGACAAGGCCCCAACAATCCCGCTCACCACTGACACTGGCCCCCCACCACTGACAAAGGCCCCCTCAACCCCTAACCCCCGCCACCACTTTACAAAGCCACCATGACAGGGGTTTCGACCGGGGCACTATTTTGGCCTTTTTCCCCTTTTTTGTTAAAACCAGTGTACGGGGGAAAAATTTTTTCTCCAGGGCCCCGGGCCCCCCCCCCCCTACCTGGGCTCTTTTAGGTTGCAGTGGCATCCCGGAAATCTTCGTTCCGCCCATAAGCAGATGAAAACAAAGATCATCGTTTCTCGTTTTCCCCTTTAGGAAAAATTTCTTTTTTTTTTCCCGAAAAGAGGGGAAAGGCCATGTCCTTTTGGTTCCCCCAACGTGAAGGAAAAAAAAAAACCCCCTCCCACAAAAAAGTCACTACCTTTCAATTTCCCCTTTTTTCTTTCAAAATCCCTAACGTGTCCTTTAAAAAGAAAAAATCCGGGGGGGATTACAGGGGAGTCCGTTTGGGGTTCAAACCCGTGAACTCCATCAAAACTCGGTGTCCCCCTGTCAAACCAATTGAACAATTTTAAGGGGCAGGGATTCTTTCCCCTTTGCACTGTTTTCCCCAGATTATTCTGATCCTTAGGGGAAACCGTGGAAGATTTAAATTGTTAAAGGTTTTTTTATCTTTTCCCCCTTTAAGGGCGGGGGGGTTTTTGGGGTTTTTAAGTTTTTAATTTTTTTTCCAAAATTTTCATTTTTTATATGAGGGGCAAGTTTTGTTTTGCAAGGGTTTTAATTTTCTTTCCTTAAAGTCTCCACCCGTCCCTCAGATTTTTTTCCAAAAACCACTTTGTTTAAAGTTTTCGAACGGTCATTTAAAGGGATTTGACCATTTCTTTTCCAAGTCCCCTAAAAAATTTTTGCTCATTTTTTCTAAAGGTACAGTTTATTGACGTCAAACATAACCCCTGATTGGGCCCCCATTGGGGGGGGTTTTGTGGGGGAAGAAAGGGGGGTCGT
>JAMYXO010009152.1:0-10035 GCA_033310375.1 Conus canariensis
CTCCGTTTTTTTCCCTTTCCCCGGCATTACCCCCCAGCTGTTCTTTTCCCTTTCCCCGTAGTGCATTACCCCCTATGCTGTTTTCTTTTTTTCCCTTTATGCTTACTCCCCTATCTGTCTCTTCTTCCCCCTGCCCCTGTCTTACTCCCCTACGCTTCTCTTTCCTTCCCTTCTTTCTTACTCCCCTAAATTGTCTCTTCCTTCCCTTTATTCATTATCCCTACTCTTTCTTCCTTCCCCCGTCAGGCATTTCCCCCACTGCTTCCTTTTCCCTTTCCCCGAGTGTCATTATCCCCTACCTGTTTTTTCCTTCCCGTCAGTGCCCCTTTCTCCCCTATCTGCTCTTTTCCCCTTCCCGCAGTGTAAATTTCCCCCTATTTTCTCTTTTCCTTCCCTTCATGTCTTACTCCCCTATGTTCCCCTTCCCTTCCCTGTCATTTTCTTATCCCCCACGCTGTCCTTTTTCCTTCCCTGTAGTGTCATTACCCCCCACTCTGTCTCTTCCGTTCCCTGCAGGGATTACCCCCAGCTGTCTTTTTTCCTTTCCCTGTCAGTTTATCCCCTACGCTGTCTTTTTTTTCCCTTCCCGAGTGTATTACCCCCCTACTGCTGTCTTTCTTCCTTCCCTGCAGTGTCTTACTCCCCTACCGTCTCTTCCTTTTCCCCGTGGTCTTACTCCCCACTTTCTGTCTTTTTCCGTTCCCTGTCTTTATTACTCCCCTACTTGGGCCTTCCTTTTTCCCCTTTAGTGTCATTACTCCCCACTGCTTCTTTTCCGTTCCCTGCCCAGTGTCATTACCCCCCACTGCTGTCTCTTTTTTTCCCTTCATTTTCATTACTCCCCCCATCGTCTTTCCCCTTCCCTGTCAGGCTTCCCCCTACTGCCCTTTTTCCTTTTCCCGCAGTGTCATTACCCCCCTGCTGTCTTTCCGTTCCCCGTCGTTCTTAAACCCCCCCTGCGTCTTTTCCGTTCCCTGTCTTTTCATTTCTCCCCCCAATGGTCTTTTTTCCTTTTTCCCGTCAGTGTAAAATTCCCCCCCTACTGGGGTTTTTCTTTTTTTCCCCTTTTTCCCCGTCTGTAAAATTTTTTCCCCTACTGTGTCCTTCTTCCGTTCCCTGTCAGTTCCTTTTCTCCCCTACTTTTGTCTCCTTTTTCCTTTTTCCCTTTTCATTTTCTACTCCCCTACTGCGTCCCCTTTTCCCTTTCCCCGTCAAATGTAATTTAAATCCCCCCACTGCGTCCCCCTTTTCCTTCCCCCTTTAGGGGGCTTTTCCCCCAAAATGCTGCCCCTTTTCCCTTTCCCCCGTCAGGACATTACTCCCCTATTTCCTGTTTTTCCCCTTTCCCCTGCCAGTGTCATTACCCCCCTTTCCCTGCTGTCTATTCCTTTTCCCTGTCAGTGTCATTCCCCCCCCAACGGGCGTCTCTTCCTTTTTCCCTGTCATGTCTTTTTTAAACTCCCCAACGCTGTCTCTTCCTTTCCCTGTCAATGTAAATTACCCCCAAACTGCTGCCCCTTTTCTTCCTTCCCTGCAGTGTCATTATTTCCCCTACTACTGTCTTTTCCGTTCCCTTCAGTGTCATTACCCCCCCTACTGCTTTCTCTTTCCGTTCCCTGCCCCAATGTCATTACCCCCCTACTGCGGTCTCTTCTTCCGTTCCCGTCATGTCATTACTCTCCTACTGTTTGTCTCTTTTTTCCTTTTCCCTGCCCCAGTGTCATTATTTCCCCTACTGAGTCTCTTCCCTTTTCCCTGTCATGTCATTACCCCCCTCCCTCTGTTTTCCTCTTCCGTTCCCTGCAGTGACATTACCCCTACTGCTGACTTTTCCCTTCCGTTCCCTGTCAGTGTCATTACTCCCCTACTGCAATCCTTTCTTTTCCCCGGCCCAGTGTCATTACTCCCTCTTCCCAAACACCGGCCCCCGGGCCCACAGCCACACCCGGGGCCGTGGGGAAGGCTTAACAGACAGAACCCTTTTCACAGCACGTAGTGCCGTAGCGGGGCTCTCCTTTCCCCCGAAAATGAAAAATTTGATTCGCTGTGGAGATGGAAGTACACAACTAGTAAGCAAAGTTTCCAAATCGTCTCCAGACTGAAAAAAACGCCCTCACTCTTTAAAACCTTCCTTTCCCCCCTCTTTCCCCAACCAAAAGCACACACACCGCACGCACACAAAACCCCCACACAAAACACACACACACACACACACACACATACGCGTGCGCGGGGCGCGCGCTCACACACACACATACACACATCATGCACGCACGCAAGCACCCCACACACACACACACACACACACACACACCCGAAAACACACACCCCACACACACATACACACACACACACATACACACACAAATTTTGGCCCCAACATCACGGTTTTAAAACAAATGACATAAACGCAAATAGGGAAACTTTTAACCCTCGTTCAATCTCGGAGAGAGGGCATCTGATCAGAATCTCCTCTTATTATTCCAATCGGGGGAGTTTGGAAAGGGGGACATTCTTTCAAGGGGGGAAACGCCGCCTCCATTCCCCCTCCACTAACCCTTCCCGTCACCGGGCGTCTTCCAAAACCCTCCCCGGGTGCTGACCGGGGGGTCCTGACAACAGGTTTCCCAAATGGGTTTTCACGCTGCCGGGACAACCCCCTACTCTGGCTTTTCCGGAAAACTTCAGGCCCCCATCAACTTTACCGCGGGCCCCGCGCACGGGCGCAAAGCACGCACACAAAGCAAAACACAAAACATACACACACAACCCCGCCGGCGGGGCACGCCCTGACATACACCCCACAAAATACCACACAAACCCACGCACAACCCCGCCGCGCGCGCCCCCGCGCGCGCACAACACACACGACACACAAACACACACACACAAATCCATACGCCGAAAACACACCGCGCGCGCGCGCGCAGCGCGCACAAAACACACACACACACACACACACACACACACACCACACACAAAACACACACACACACACGTAGTCGTGCTCGAGAACATACGTGGGTGGGGAAACACAAAGATCTGCTTTTTCAATGAAGCCACCGTCTCCTGTTTCCCCCTTTTTCCTGTTTTTTCTATCTTTCCCCTTCCCCCTTGGTTTGTAGGGGGAAAGTCGTGTTTTTTCTTTCATTTCGCTTTACGAAAGTATTTCCCAAATTTCCCCAAAGCCCCACACCACACACACAAAACACCACACACACACACACCCAAACACACCCACTGCGCGCGCGCCCCCCGCACATGCACCCACACACACACACAAAACCCACACACACACACAACACACACACACACCCACACATAAACACACACCCGCGCACCCACGAACACCACAAAACAACGCGCGCCGCCCACGAACAAACACACACACACACACACACACACAAAACACACACACAAAACAAAACACAAACACACGCAAAGGGACGCACCACGCACTACACACCACACCCACACACACCACAACACACACACACACACACACCACACAACACCAAAACCCCAAAAAGGGGCCCCGCGCGTTTCAAAATAAACTATGTGTGAATACCAATACAAACCCCCGTCCCCAACTAACACAAACCCATCTCCCTCTCAAACCAAAATAACATTTGGGGAAAAACTGGAGAGAGAGAGAGAGAGAAGAGAGAGAGAGAGAGAGGAGAGAGAGAGAGAGAGAGAGAAAGAGAGTTTGAAGTAAGTTTGCCCGCCCTGACCTATACAACTCAAACAAACCCCTTGGGCTTTTGATTCGTTTGGGCCCCGTTTTTTTTTGGGGGGTTTCCCCCAAAAATTATTTAAGATTTTTTAAAATTTTTCCCCTACAGTCATCCCCCAGCTTGCAAATAAAAATTTTAACTCAAAGGGAATGATTATGATAAAAGTACCAGCCCACACAACCCCCGGCTTTTGACGAAAACTGTGCATCTGAACAGCAACAGCTGTATTTTTCCGCTGAACCCAAAAGGGGAACTGTGTAAGGTGGGGTGTGTGGGGTGTGTGTGTGTGTGTGTGTGTGTGTGTGTGTGGGTGGGGGTGTTTTTTCGTGGGTGGGGGCGCGCGTGTGTGTGGGGGTTCGTGGGGGCGCGCCCTGTGTTTTTTAAAGTTGTGGGGTGTGGGTGTGGGGGTGTGTGAGTGTGTGTGTGTGTGTTTTGTGGTGTGCATGTGCGGGGTGCGCGCGCGCACGTGTGTGTGGGGTGTGTGTGTGGTGTGGTGTGTGTGTGTTTTGGGGTGGTGTGGGGCGTTCGTGGGTGCGGGGTGCGGGCGGCGCAAAGGGGTGTTGTGTGGGGGTGTGTTGTGTTTTGTGTGTGGGGGGGGGGGGGGGTGTGTGCGGGGGGTGGGGCGCGCGCACGTGTGTGTGGGGTTTTGGTGTTTTGTGGTGTGTTGGGTGGTGTGTGTTGTGGGGGGGGGGCGTATGTGGGTGTGTGTGTGTGTGTGTGTGTGTGTGTGGTTTGTGGGTTTTTGTGTGTGTGTGGTGTGTGTGACAGAAAACTTTTTTCAGCTCGGAGAGACCCAAAGGGTTATTACTACAAAAAAAAAAGGAGAGAGAAAAAAAAAAAAAAAAAAGTGGTAAACAAAACAAAGTTTTCGCAAAATCACGCCTAAATACCAAGGGGAAAAACAGAAACGGTAAACCGAAAAAAGAATTTTTACACACACACACACACACACACACACACACAACACACACAACACACACACACAAACACAACCCCCACACACACACACACAAAAACCCCACACACACACGCAAAGCAACCCCACGCAACCCCACGCACGCAACACACACACACCACACAAGGGCCCCGCCGCGCGCCCCACACACACACACACACACAAAACAAAGCCCCGCAAAGCACGCCCGCACGGGACGCACCCCAACCCACACACCACACACAAACGCACCCCACGCACGCACCAAAGCACACACACACACACACACACCCCAAAACGCAAAGCCCTGCCTGCGGGGCCCGGGTTATAACCCCGTCCCCCCCCCGCGCCAAACGCACCCCGCACGCACACACACACAAAACACACACACAAAAACACACACCACACACACACCACACACACAAAGCACACACACACACACACACTGACCCACACACCGCAATGCACACAAAACACGCAAGCAGCACGCACGGGACGAGCACGCATGCCCGCTCGCACACACTCCCCACACACAAAACGCGCGCGCGCGCGAGCGTGCGCACACACACACACACCGCCATGGGCTCTCACCCATCCCCCACAAATCCCCATAAAGGGAAAAAGTGCCCACACGGGACCAAACATTTTTTTTACTAAGAAGGGGAAAAAAAACCAAAAATGTCAACTAAACCAATCATTCCAAAAAAACAGTAATGAACCCCTTGACCCTCAGTGCAAAACACTTTAAATCATGTCCAAGTATTAAGGGTTATACGTCACACGCCAAAACACTTTCAACCTGACATTCCCATGCTATTTCCCTCGGGGACATACACATCATAGTCACAGCATAGCCCCGACATTTCCCATGCTATTTCATCGGTGACATACACATCATAGTCCCCAAAAACAAGGGCCCGACATTCCAAAGCTATTTCATCGGTGACATACACATCATAGTCACAAACATGGCCGGGCATTCCTAAAGCCCTTTTATCGGGACATACACAAAACATAGTCACAGCATAGCCCGACATTCCCATGCTATTTTTTTTCGGTGACATACACATCATAGTCCAGCATGGCCTGAAAATTTCCCATCATTTCATCGGTGACAAACAAAATCATAGTCACAGCATGGGCCCACATTCCTATGCCCATTTTCATCGGGGACATTTCACATCATAGTCCCCAGCATGGCCTGACATTCCCATGCTATTTTATTCGGTGCATACACATCCATTCCCAGCATACCCCCGACAATTCCCAAAGCTATTTCATCGGTTACATACACATCATAGTCACGCATAGCCCCAAAATTCCAAACTATTTCTCGGGGACATCACAAACATAGTCCCCACCTGGCCCCACAATTTTTTCCCAGCTATTTCAAACGGGACATACCCCATCAAGTCACAGCATTGCCTGACATTCCCAGGGGTATTTTATCGGGGACATACACATCATAGTCACAGCATAGCCTGACATTTTCCCATGCATTACATCGGTTTACATAACACATCATAGTCACAGCATAGCCTGACATTTCCCATGCTATTTTATCGGTGACATACACAACCCTAGCAAAAGCATAGCCTGACATTTTCCCATGCTATTTCATCGGTGACATACACATCATATCACAGCATTTAGAAAAAAAGGGAAAAGTGGGAACAAATCAGAGGGTTTTCAAATTTTTACAAAAAAAAACACACACACCCCACCCCACACACCCCACAAAACCCCACACACACACACACACACACACCCAAAAAACCCCCACATACAAACACACACACAAAACAACACACACACACACACACACACACACACACACACACACACACACGACCGCTCCACCACGCACGCGCTCGCCAAAACACCCCACGCACGGGGGCCGCGCAAGCACGCACCCATTACACACACACACACGCGAGGCCCCCCGCGCGCGCAACACACACACACACACACACACACACCACACACCCCAAAAGCGCCCTCGCACGCACGGGAATACACATCCTCGCACGCACACACAAATGTGCCATGAAAAAAATTTTAAGGGTGATATTTAGACACATTATAGATTAAAACAATCAAGATACATCGCGACATACACCTGATAAATTTAAGGGCACCCAAAAGGGGAAGGAGGGTGGGGGGGGAGGGGGGGCGAGGTTTTTTATTTTAAAAAAACACCACACACAACGGAAAAAAAAGAACACACACACACAACACACACAACACACAACCCCACACACACACCACACCCTTCACAAACCCCCACCCCACACACACACACACACACACACCACACACACACACACACAACCCACACTCTGCGCGAACGCACTCACCCCCGCCGCGCTTTGCGCAAGCACGCATGCATGCACGTTTTACACACACACACACGCGCGGGGCAAAGCAAGTACCCACACTCGCACTCGCACGGAAACCCCGCACGCACGCATGCCCGTACGCACAAAACATAATGTGCCATGAAAAAAATTCAAGGGTGTATTCCAAACACATTATTGTTTGACAATCAAGGGTACAAACGCTGACATACCCCAAGATAGCAAGGACACTAAGGAGAAGGAAGGGGGGGGGGGGGGAAACGGGGAAATTTTTTTTTTTGAAACACACACAGACAAAACCAGACACACAGACACACAACACACAGACACACACACACAGACACACCAAAAACACACACACACCCACACACACACACCCACACACACACACACCACAACACACACACACACACAAAATGCTATGAAGCAATTCAACAGATATTCCCGGCACAAATAGATTAGAAAGAATAAATTTCAAACCCCTTTAAAAATTCCTTGAAAAGCATAGCCCAAGTAGAGGGGGGGAGGGGGGAGGGTAGGTTTTCTTTTACAACACAACACACACACATCACACCCCACACACACACACAAAAAACACAAAACCCCACACACACACCAGAGCTTTAAATGAAGACAGACATGAAAGCAGAATCGACACAAAAAAAAACCCAAACAAACGAGACATTTTTTCAATTTAAAAAGTGGAAATGTTTTTTTGAAATGACATGGTGAAAAAGGGAAGAAATTGTTTCTAACACAAAAAATCTCCACCGCCCACCACCACCCCCACCACCCCCCCCCACCCCTCTCCCGAAAGGGGGAAAAAGGGGGTTTGGGGGAGCCGTAAAAGAGAAACCCCAAGGGGGAAAACACTTTGAATACAAGTTGTTTTAAATTTTTGATGTGACGGCAGACGGATCCCGGAAACAAACTGAAACGAAAGTTTCCTGTCACAAAACCAATTTTTGTGGCATAAATAACCCTTTTCCCTTTTTTGTTTGCTTTAATACAAGAGAAAAATCAGCGTTTTTGGGGCCTTTTCATCCCCCCTTTCCCCCATCAAAAGTCAAAAAGGGTCCCCTTTTTGTTGGTGTGCGTGTGTGTGTGTGGGGTGTGTGTGTGTGTGTGTTGTGTGGTGTGGGTGGTTGTGTGTGATTTTTGTTACATAAAAAAGGAAAAATTTATGTAGTGGGTGAAAATGCTGAAACCCTAGAAAAAATTTTTTAAATGGTTATATAGTCCAAACAAACCAGTGGCTCCAACCAAAAACTTAAGAAGGAAGTTGTCCAAACTGATGATTTTGGGGAAAATTACTGCTTACGTTAGTTTCCCGATTACCAGGTAAACCAAAAAACAAAATGAAAACCCCTTTTTATTTTTTCCCCTAAAAACGCACCCAAAATTTTCCCTTTTTTAAAAAGTAAATTTTTTTAACCCTTTTTCCCCGAAACTCGGGTTTATTGAGTTCACTTTCTTGTGTTCAGTACACAAACCCAAGTTAAAAAATTTAAAATTTTGGGGTAACCTTAGTTTAAAAAAAAATTCTTTAGTCCCGGAAATTTTTTTTTTCCTTTTTTTTTTTCTTTCACTTTTTATTTGGTTGAAAAAGCAAGAAGTTTTTTACTAAAACACTTTGCCCCCCAACTTTTGACTTTTTAAGGGAAAGGGAATGCTCCCTTTCCCCACACCACTTCTCGTATCCAAGGTTCCTCCCTTAGACTCCAACTCTTGCCAGCCTTTTTGCACTTTCACGAGAAGGGGAGGGATTTTTGCGTTTGCAACAGTTTTTTTTTTTCATTCTTTTTTTAAAGAACACTTCCCATTTTTCATTCACTCACATGTTGTCTAAATCATTTTAGTTCTTCTAAAACAACCCTGTGTGTGTGTGGTGTTGGTGTGTGGTGTGGGGTGTGTGGGGGTGGTGTGTGTGGTGGTGGGGTTGTGTGCATGCGTGCTTTGTTTGGGTGTGGTGTTGGTGTGTTGTGTTTTTGTGGTGTGTGTTGGTGGGGGTGCATGTGCGTGTGCGGTGTGTCACTCTTCTTTTTCTCCTTGGGTAAAATGACTATTGTATGCATGTCATCCATAAACTGATGTTTTATAACTGTAATGTCCGTAGGCCAACAGCTGAATGCTTCATTGAATGTGGCATATAATCAGATTCTTAATATGGTTTTGAAGTGACATCTAATATGGAAAATTTAGTTAACTGAACCTTTTTAAAAAAATTGATATTGTTGACATCGTTAACTTTCGATTTATTTCCCCCGTCAAACACCGCATGGTGCCCTGTGGAAGTTTCCCCTGGGGCTGTATAAGTGTGGCTTTTTGTTCGTTTGTATGTGGGGTTTTTGTCATAAGCGTGCACGACCAGTGCCCCCGCGTGTCCCAGCGTATCGCCTGCATACATGCTTTCCTAGTGTGCGCTGCGAGTGCGTGCTGTGTGTGGTGTGCGTGCCAGCCAAAACCCCCCGGCGCCCATAGTGCCGACCAAACCGAAGAAGTGACAGTTGCACAGGGTTTACACAGCCCGTCAACCCCCATCCCCCCCACACCCTGAACACCCCCCACTGCCCTTCCAGCTTCTACACCACCTTCATCCTCTCCCGCCCTACTTCTGACGAAGGGAACACGGGTTTACCGGGATTTGGCAAGGAACCCCCCCGAAAACGAAACTGACCAAAAATGACAAAAAAGATGGACGACTGTACTACAGGATCAGGGGCCGATAATCACGGTGACTGCTGCATTCACAATAAGGGGGGGAAATTTCATTGACGCGCAGCGAAAGACAGGGACAAACGAAATCGGGGGAGGGGGGGGGGAGGGGGGTTTTCTGATTGAGTGACTCCCCAAAAACCGACTTCCTTTCTTTCTTCAGGGGAGCATTCATTGTTTAAAGGTTTTGGATGGGTTTTTTTGACGAAGTTTTTAAATGATCGATGAAATGATTTTTGAGGTAGTTTACTTTTCCAAGGACTGGGATACTCTGAAAAACCAAAGTGTAGGG
>JAMYXO010009153.1:7500-10035 GCA_033310375.1 Conus canariensis
TGTACAACAGCAGCACCCAGACCCCATATTTCAGCTCCATATCGCACCATCGGCTGAACTTGACAATCAAATAGCTTCAAAAACAAGGTCAGAGAATCGTTATGGAGCAATCATAATTTACTTAGTATGCATAGCAATGGGTTTTTGCTTTACTGACTAAATCTTTGCAGGTAAAGACAAAAATCAAGCGTGTGGAGGACTATAAACCCAAGTATTTATGTGCATTAACAACAGGCATTATAGATCCATTGTATGTCCGTCTTTCTCTCGCTGCAAGATACACGCCCTTTTTAAATGTAATTATGTTGCTTTTTGCTTTATTAACCTTTAGTTGTAATGTAGCAGTAGCTCCTTGCAAGGTGTTTAATTGAGCCTGTAATCCAATTGATGTCTCCGGGACCAAGACCACGTCATCAGCTATAAGCAGAATGAACATTTTCAAAGGTTCATTTATAAAATGTGCGCCACGCCTTCCAGAATGTATAACTTCTGTGTTAAATCATTTATGAATAACGAAAACAAAACTGGGCAATCAACATTGCCCTGTTTCATACCAGAAGTACGGTTAATATGATCTGTTAAAGCAGTACCACTTCGCACTCGTGCCTTTACACAGTCATACATACTTAATACACATTTATACAGCTTTCCATAATTACCCTTTTAAAGCAAGATGGG
Source organism: Conus canariensis (assembly GCA_033310375.1). Classification (NCBI taxonomy): domain Eukaryota; kingdom Metazoa; phylum Mollusca; class Gastropoda; order Neogastropoda; family Conidae; genus Conus; species Conus canariensis. Next base: position 8,179 of record JAMYXO010009153.1, read on the forward strand.
CCACAATTATTAGAGTTCTATTCACAGAGTCAAACGCCTTCTCGAAACCAATAAATGCAACATACAGTTTACGATTTAAACAAAACTGTTTCTGAATGGATGCCATCTGAGTAAATATATGATCAATAGTAGAGACGTTTTTCTTAAATCCAGCTTGATATGCTCCAGTAATGTTAATTTTTTCCACCCACTCTTGCAGTCTCGTTTTAATAACAGTACTATATAATTTGCTGCACACTTTACATAACGTGATTCCTCTGTAATAATCAGGATTGTTTGCATCGCCTTTTTTTATATAATTGAATCACTATAGATTCTGACCAACATTTGGGATATATCCCTTATCAAATAAAGAGTTGAAAAAATTATCCAAAAAATCTTTTAAAAAAACCCACCTATGACTGGCAAGCAGTTTTTATTATTTCACCTATAATTCCATCTGGGCCAGCAGCTTTAGAGGTTTTGCTTTTCTCAAAGCCATTAAAATTTCTTCTCATGGAAATCGGACGATTTTGATTGTCATCATAATCGTTGTCATTTAGGTAACTGTCATCGACCATATTATTTTGGGAATCCAATGTTCGTTCCAGTAGATCTCTGAAATGATGGAACCACTTTCTAACTAATGTCATTCACATGTTGTTTTCTTTTTCTTGAAATTGTGTGAATACGATCCCAAAAATCTTTTTGGCTATTAACAGACTGTAGTAATTCTCCAAAGTCTTACCAACAGGTTCCAGCTACTTGAAGAATTGCTTGAAGAGGAGAGCACAGACATCGAGAACCAGTGGCAACATACCAAGAAACTTTGGCATGAGAACTGTGAGGAGGTACTTGGAAAGAAGAAGACCAAACACAAGGAGTGGATCTCTGATGATACTATTCAGAAACTGAACAAAAGGAAGAGGAGAAAGCCACCTGAACATGAAACCAGACAAGATCAAGCAAAGCACAAGCCCAAGAAGACTACACCCAGGCGGACAAAGAAGTAAGAAAAGTGTGAAGAAAGATAAGAAGGACTTCATCAACAGATTGCTAGACAAGCAGACGATGCTGCAGGACAGGGAAACATGAGAGAGCTTGTACACCACCACAAAGAAGCTGGCGGGCAAGTTCCAACAGACTGGCAAGCCAGTCAAAGACAAAAACGGAAAGACTCTCACAACAACAGAAACCAATTGAAGCGATGGGCAGAGCACTTCACGGAATTACTAAACCGTCCCGCCTCTGAAGCACGACCCGACATCCCACCAGCAGAAACAGAACTGCCCATCAACTGTGAGAAACCATCGAAAGCAGAGATCAGAAAGGCCATCCTGACACTGAGGAATGGAAAGGCAGCACGACCTGATGAGATACCAGCAGAAGCCATTAAAGCGGATGTTGGTATAGCTGTCAACTTACTGTACAGCATCTTCAGCAAGATATGGGGAAAAAGAGAGTGGAGGGAAGGCATTGTCATCAAACTGTCAAAGAAAAGAGACCTTACGAACTGTAGTAACTACAGAGGGATCATGCTCCTGTCAGTGCCAGGCAAGGTTCTAAACAGAGTGTTATTGGAGAGGATGAAGGAAGCAGTTGACCCAAAGCTCCGAGACCAGCAGGCGGGCTTCCGGCGAAACAGATCCTGTGCTGACCAGATCGCCAGCTCAGGATCATCATCGAACAGTCCTTGGAGTGGAACTCGCCCCTTTACATCAACTTCATTGACTATGAAAAGGCCTTCGACAGTGTAGATAGAGAGACACTATGGAAACTACTGAGACACTATGGAATACCAGAGAAGATCATCTCTCTCATCGGTGCACCTATCAGGATATGAACTGCAGGGTGGCTCATGCAGGCCAGTTGACAGAC
>JAMYXO010009154.1:0-10035 GCA_033310375.1 Conus canariensis
GAAGAGGAGAAAGCTGCTAGACAGAGGGAACTAGAGGTGAAGCAGAAGAAGATCGAAGAGGAGAGGGAAAGGTTAAAGCGGAAGGATGAAGACGAGAAAGCAGCGAGACAGATGGAACTGGAACTGCAGAGGAAGAAGATGGAGGAAGGAAGGGCAATAAGGAAATAGAAGCTCAAGCACGGCAAGACGAGTTAGATCTCAAGAGACGAAGGGATGAAGCCGAGTTAGAGGCAAGAGAGCGAGAGCTAATCATACAAGAGAGACAGGCCTTAGATGAAGCAGCGCATAGGAAACGCTTGATTGAGGTGGAGGAAACGAAGCATGTCCACCTTGAGCCGTTAGGAGAGAACGACGACGTGGACGCTTTCATCGCCCAATTTGAGCGTGTAGCCCAGATGTGCAAGTGGAGCAAGACCTCATGGCCCACACGTCTGATGTCTCTGCTGAGAGGAAAGGCTAGAGAAGCGGTGATGCGGTTAAGTGCGGATGAGTTAGGCGACTATGATCAGATAAAGAGCGCCCTGTTAAGCCACTTCAGGCTAGATGCTGAGGCCTACCGAGAAAAGTTCAGGAGCATCAAGAAGGACGCTGCTGAGACTTTCGGCCAGATGCTGCGAAGGATGAAGCGGTGGTTTTCCCTCTGGTGTGCGGCAGCGGGCAAGGATGAGAGTGTGGCAGAGGACGTAAAGGATCTGCTGTTCCAAGAACAGTTTTATCAGCTATTGTCTCCAGAGTTCACAATTGAGGTGCGGAAGACATGCCCGAAAACTGTGGAACAGCTTGCAACAGAAGCTACTGTTTTGGCAGAGGCCAAAAGACTGGGGAGGAAGGCGAGACAAGACCGAACAGTTAACCAGCCCAACCTGGGTAATACACGTGAAACAGCAGGGAGCCAGCCCGCAGGGAGGTCCCAACAAAGTGATGGTGCACTACAGCAGCTGAACAGGAGATCAGAAGGGCCTAGATCGACCATAGTTTGTTTCAACTGCAAGAAGCCAGGCCACATCGCTAGGAAATGCCCTGAGCCCCATTCTGTTGGAGCTGTTCATTGTTGTGACCAGCCCCAAGCTCGAGTAGTCCCTACGTTGTGTCGCCCATGCGCTGAGCAGCGGTACGAGCCTGCGTGCATTGTAGAAGTTAACGGGTCTCCGGCCAATGGATTACGGGACACTGGTGCCGGACACACCGTAGTGGCCAAGTGGTTAGTACCGGCAGATGCGTACACAGGAGAGACAGTCCCAGTAGTGTTGGCTGAATCCAGATGCAGGTCTGTGTTACCTGTGGCGGTAGTAGAGTTGAAGTCACCATTCATCGCAGGGAAGTTGGAGGTTTTGGTCATGAATAGCCCTGTGCAGGAAGTCCTGATCGGAAACTTCGCAAAGAGAGTAGGAGATCCCGGTTGGACACGTGTTGCCTGTATACGCAGACCCGGCGTTAGTAGGGGCAGTGCAGACACGCGCGCAGCGAGCCAGGGAGCAGCAAGAACCCGTACCACTGCCCGTCGAGGAATGCATTCTGAACACCTCTACCCAGCAGGTAATTCAGATGCAGGACCAGGATGAAACCTTGAGGAAGGCTCGGAGTGCATGTGAAGCGGGGACGCGCTTCCACACCAAGTTTGGAAGAGTCGAGTACGCTCGGAAATCTGGTGTACTGGTTAGGCGGTTTGAGGGTCCCAAGGACGTAGCGAGTCAGATCTGCGTCCCAGCTGAACTACGGACCACGGTGATGAAGCTAGGCCACGACGTACCCATGTCTGGTCACTTAGGTACCACCCGAACCAAGGAGCGAGTTGGTCGCCATTTCTATTGGCCAGGCATGCATGCTGACATTCGTCGGTACTGCCAGTCATGCTTCCAGTGTCAGCGTACTGTGGACAAGGGAAGAGTCTCAAGAGTTCCCCTTGTAAGGATGCCACTGATGCGCAGGCCCATGCAGATACTGAGAGATCGGTGGTTGCAACCCGAAAGGCAAGAGCTCCGCACAGCAGCAGAGTACGTCGGTAACTTAAGGAACAAGGTAACTGAGACGTATGAGTTGGCAAAGAAGAACTTGGCAACCGCAGCTTGCAGGTACAAGCGACATTTTGACTGGAGGAAAAAACCCAGGAAGATAGCTGTAGGGTCTAGAGTACTAGTGGGAGGATTACAAGGTGGGCACTGCAGCTGCAGCCATTCCAGATTACGGTGTAGGCAGTGTCTGGAAAGGACAATGTGGCGGCAGACTTCTTGAGTCGTTTGCCGGAGAGAGAGAGAGAGAGAGAGAGAGAGAGAGAGAGAGAGAGAGAGAGAGAGAAAACCTGAGGGTTCCATTAACCTGTGTCGTGAGAGGTTGACATTGTCGAAGCTGTGCATGTGTTATTATCTTTGGAAGAGAATGACGTAGCAAAGTGTTACTGAGGGTGTGGTATTTGTAGTACGTGTTGCATAGCAGTTGTGCGCAATCAGAGCAGCCTCAGTTATAAAATTCATAAGTGGTGCGTAGTGTAACGGCTGCCCATAAGTGCCTGCGTTAAGGTCGTGCGAGGCAGAGTTAGTCCAGGTTGATTAATGTAACCTGTGGTTGTTGATGTATTTAAAAGGTGATGTTGTTGGGATGGAAGTTTTGGTGTGCATCAAAAGTAACAGTAGGACAGAATGAGTGATGGGGAATTGGATTGTTATAGGTAGAGTGTGGCTAAAACGCCGATCGAGTGAGAAGTTGTTGGTTTTAACCTGTAGTTAAAACTTAGGCAGGGGGGTATGTCACCGATCGGCGGTACTAAACCAGTATGTCCATGTGGTAAGAGTAGTGGTGGTTCAAGATAGAGAGCGTGCGAGCGTGCATGTATGTGTGCTTGTGTGTGTGTGTGTGTGTGTGTGTGTGTGTGTGTGTGTGTGTGTGTGTGTGTGTGTGTGCACGCGCGCGCGCGGGGTAAGACTGGGGTTTAGTTAGCTGGGGTTAGGCTAAGTTCCTCGGGGTTAGGTAGTAAGGTTAGGCTAGGTAGGGGGGCTGGGGAAATAGGACATACAATATTCTTTCATTCCAGTCTTCACTTATTGAAGGAATGGAATGGAAGCGGGAGGTTGGTTTCATTCCCGATTGTTACCCTTTTGTTACTTTGGTTCTATACCAGAGAAGGCGGGGCAGGATATCGGTTGTTGTTGTGTTGTCAAGTCTGTGAGTTGTTGTGGTAAATTGTCGTGTTGTTGCACGAGCAACAACTAGTCCGTTGGTCAGGTGTGTCAGCTCTGCGGAGGGATACACTGCTCTGACCAATCGTTGTTTTGTGTGGTGAGTGGAGTTCGCTTGATTCCGACCAGGGCGGAATGCGTTGGGGTAGCTTCACTTCGGTCCCTGGTGTTCGTCGGAGTGGACGTACTCCTTGTAGGTGCGGCGGCAGCGCCGTTAGTTTTTGAAGAGTGACTTCGAGTCATAGTTAGTGCCAGGTCCTCGTCGGGTTTGGGTGCCCTTGGCCTGTGCTGAGTCGGTGTCGTCCTTGTTGCAGCCACTGTCAGCCAGTTGCAGAACTGGTGTGGTTGATCGTCTGTATGTCCAGGTTGGTGATCTGTTAGGTTCGTTGAGTTGTAGTTCGTCGTGTTGTCTTGTATTATGGCGAGTTGTACTGTAGTTGTCTCATGTTGGGATTAGTTGTATGGTGTTCGTTGCGTATACTGGTTGTCTGGTATGATGTTGTCTTGCTTCCGTGATTGAAATTTGTTTGTCAGCCGGTTTGAGTTGTCACCTTTTTCCTGTATATTTTTGTAAGTAATGTACATAGTGGTTCCTGAGTTCGATTGTCATGTGACAGTTTGGCTAGACAATGTGGGTTCGATATAATAACCGTTGATGGACAGTGATGTAGATATTGTTTGTGGTTAGTTCATGGTAATGTCAGTGGGTTCAATAAGAGGGTAGTACGAGGTTGCATTTGGTTGAGGATCATAATATGAGTCAGGTGCAGATGTGTCTGCGTGAATCATAGAGGGGTTTGATGATTGTGCTCAATCTCAGTTGTAAATAGTAGGAGTTCGTTGAAATTGATTAACGATTCTGGAGTTGACCTGCACAGCATTGGAATCGGTTAACTGTGTAGTAGGGCTAAGGCCAATTTGTGGTCGAGTGGTTTATACTGGAGTACGGTCGTGACTATTCAACTTATATTGGTGTCTTGTCACTTTCGTTACGAGTTAGGGTTCTCGATGCGGGTGTCGTGCGCGTGCAGACTGTATCGGTGGCGTACGCATTTGGTACAGGACAGTGAGTCCATATGGTTAGAAGTTTTGTAAGAAAGTGACAGTCGTCACACGTGCAGGGATGTATGTATTTGTGACAGAACGGGGTTGGAGAAAGATATCTTAGGTTGTGGGGAGGCAACCCAGTTATGAATTTTAGTAGTCGGAAAGAAGGGAAAGGTAAAGTTTAAGACGAGTAGCTTAGCAGTCGATAGGATAAAAACGGATGATGTGCAGCATGTAATATTGTATGAAGTGTGGTTGTGTTGGCATAACAAAGATTAACCACTGGGTTATCTGACAAGAGATGACATGGGAGTGATGTGCTGGATGGAAATTTTGGCGAACAAATCATGTTTTTGATATATGATGATAATTGACAGGGCAAAGAGGGGTAATAATGTGAAGGATTGTGGCTGCGAGCTGATTCTCTTGTGTGAACATGCTGGAACTGTGAACCGCTAAAAATTGATGTTTTTTTTTCTCTGAGAGATGTGTATTACTACTGATCATTGTGTGGAGACATTTCCTTGTGAAACTGCCCATTTCCTAGTTTACGTAGCATTTCCTAAGGGGCCCATGGAGTCCGTGTTGGATCGCTTAGATTGGTTTATTTCTCCGAGAATTGGGTGTGATTCATAATTTCATATGTAATAGCGTGGATTGGCTCAGGGAGAATATTGTTTTACCGCTGTTGTAAGGGTTGGCAGGAGATGGGTCTGATAACCCCAAAGTGAGTAATGGGTTGGGGGATGTATTCGAAATTTAAGGGGTCACTCTCATGCCCGAGTGGGAAGTAGGCAAGGGAGATGGAGAGTTAAAGCTTTACCAAGTAGCCTATGTGCCTTGATGACTCGGGTAGTAGCAACACTACAGTAGTGGCCTACAGTTGTGTCAGCAGGTATCCTGTTCCGTCCTGAGGCTGGGGCCAGATCACCGCAGTTCTACTGTACTGCCGCGTGCCGGCAGGTGAGCGGCGCTTTCCAGTGCCTGTTGTTTCCCCGGGAGAGGGAGACCACCCAGGCCGTCTGCCTTCTGTGGGGCAGCTCTCCTCCAGCTACCGGTGCTCTTCCGGGAGTTCTCCGGCACTGGTTCCTCGTCCCTGTTTAGGCGTCCTGTGAGAGGGCGCTGCACCAGGCCTTTTTTCCACCCTTGGTGTCCGGCGGGGCCTTCAGAGGTGGAGGCGTCCTACGAGCCCCGGACCCGTCGCGAGGGCGTCTGGTGTGTGTACGTTGGGTGTCGTGCCCATCGCAGGGAGGAGTCAGACTGCGGGAAGCCACGGTCAGCGCCGGGGTGCAGAGTCTTCGGGGAGGGTGTCGGCCCGCGGAGGAGCCACGGTCAGCGCCGGGGTGCAGAGTCTTCCGGGGAGGTGTCAGCCTGTGAGGGGCCACGTACAGCGCCGAGGACTGGAGCTTTCTGGGCCAGGATGGGTGGTCCCATGTTTGTGGTAGAAGGGGTGTAGCGTTAGGCAGTAGGGTTAGGGTGTTAGCTACTGCCTCCTTTCAGGACGTAGTGGCCAGCACAGTGTAGGGTACTGGTCGATGCCTCCCTTAGGGACGCAGCGATCAGTGCAGTAGTGGTCCCGGGTGAAAAGAGAAGGGTGAGTCCTGGGGAGAGGTGTGGGTGGTAGCAGTAGTTAAGAATTTAGAGTCCCTTGGGTAAATCCTCGTCCCTAGTAGTTAGTCACCACGTGTGCGGGCTGTCACTGTGTCCCAGGTTACAGTGATATACCGCAACTGGTGTGTTAGGTTAGGTTAGGGTTTTCTAAGTCATTATAGTAGAGTAGGGTAAGTCAGCGGGAATTAAGATACTTGTGTGCAGTTGTGGATGTGCGTGAGTGGTGGCGCCATGGAGTGTGTGTGAAATAAAGAAGCGGGCGTGATTGTAAAACTGTGTGCTGTGTTGTCTGACCTAGTGTGTGATAGGCGTGGGTAAGGGTGGTAGGGCCGTCCGGCTTAGCGACCGCGACATATATATAGTAACGATATAGGTTCCGAGGCACTGACATGTTAAAGAGTTGACACGAAATAATCCACATTCATCAATCAAGGGAGGTAAGGGGGAAGGTAACTCCTAAATAAACCATTTCAACTGGCGGATGATCGATGAAAAATGACGCCAAAATCGATCGTGCAAAATGCCAGTTTTAGTTTAGAAAATATAGGCTTTTCGGTCCAGCACAGTCATAAAGAATCAAATACATTCCTTTGTGTGACTTCAGCGACATAGACATAATAATGTTATAGGTTCTGAGGCATTCCCATTTGAAGGAGTTGACACGAACTAATCCAAGATTGATCAATCAGTTGTTCCTGTTGATATTAGTTCTCTCTGAAACACATTGCTCTCTGTGGATTTGTTGTGGCTAAGGCTGTGTTCGGATGAACTAAAGTGTTTTTTGAGTATGGGAGAGCGTCATTAATGAGCAGCGTGGCGAAAATGCACAGAACAATGACACGTAACAATAGCAACAGCAACCACCACAGTAACGATATCAGTCACCACCACAAGATAAAGGTTCAACGGAACTAAATCGTTCCTCTTTTAGACTCCCCCCCCCCCCCTTCCAGCTCCCCTCTTCATATTTATTGTCCATACTCATTCTCTCTGATTCAATACAATCGGCTTTATGTTCACTCCATTTGTAGACCTTTTCGTGCGTTTCTGTCGTGCGCACAAAGTGAATCGATGTTGAGAAAAACAACGAAAGAAACCTTGAAAAAAAAAAAAAAAAAGCAAAGGGCAGTAATTCTTGCAAGAAAACAATCGGTTGGGGTTGATCAGGAATATCTTCTTTGTGGGACTGAATTAACCTTTTCTTTCAAAGCAATAAAAGGACTATGCCGCCCAACGAACAAAACAAACAAATGACATGACAAAACGCGACGCGTACGAAGAAGCACAGTAACTTTGGCCCCATCATGATGAAAAAAAAAAGTGAGTGAGTGCTCGTTTTTCGTGTTGAATGGTCCCAAATGGTGTTTCATGTTGCCTGAGGAACAAGACACAAGAGGTCTGGAAAGGCGTCGTGTTTGTCTTGTCATTGGTTTGTCCGGCGGCGTAGTCATTTCTCTTGGAGCTAGGTTTCTATTTCCGCCTGCAGTCCCTCCCCCGACTCCTTCCCTCCCTGCCCCACCCCTGCATGATGGTATGACAGTAGTGACGTCAGTGTGAGCACAACGCCTGTGCTGACTCCTGATCACCTTTACAGTTGGAGGTGGAGAAGGCATTGGGGGTACAGGCCGTGACCTGTGCAATGACCCTCTGCTACACAGGATTTTCTCTGACAGTTGATTGTACTGGGCTCCAAACTGATGTGGTCTGGCAGTATCAGATGTTATTTGGGCAGAGGTGGGACGCATCCACATCTGGGGGTGGGAATGCACCCTGTCCCCGAAACAGTACATAGCTCAGTCTATGCACGGTACACCTAACGTATCCATTTGGCCCAGGAGTTCCATTGAATAACCAACATACTCCGTTTTCTGCAATGGTGTAGCCTGGGGATTGAAGAGACGGCGTATAAGCGTATCCATCTTGAGTTGGAAGGTTGCCATGCAACATTGTGTGCGTGCGTGCGTGTGTGCGTGCGTGCGTGTGTGTGTGTGTGTGTGTGTGTGTGTGTGTGTGTGTGTTTGATTCGGATATCCATCGCAGACAGACCAAAATTCAACAAATATAAACTTTTAACTCTTTCGATTTAGACATTCTAATTTATTCCCTTGGCGGTATAAGCCAATGTGTTTGATAGATTTCTTTTTCGCGCAATCAGCGAATTACAAATAAACGAAAGAAAACTTTTCTATTCAACATGCTGACCATTCAGACAAGGGAAGTAATTCCATTCTTTGGCGGAATAAACTAATATTTCTAACCGTGAACTGACTTAAAATGGATTCATTTTGCGCCCAGTAGTTACAAGAAGAGAAGTGACTGATTGCTTGTTCTTCGTTTCGAATTGTCCCAAATGTTGGTTAATCCTGCCTGAAGAAGAAGGCCAAAAAGTCTCGAAACGCTTCGTGTTTTGTTTTGTCATTTGTTTCCTCCCCCACCCCACCCCGCACCCCTCCCCCCCCCTTTTTTTTTTTTCTTCTTCTTCTTCTTGTCCAACGTACGGAACAGTCATTTCTGTGTTAGGTTTGTGTTAGTTTCCGCCTGCAGTCACCTCACTTTCTTTTTTTCTTTTTTTTTTCTTTTTTTTTTTGTGCGCTCTGTCAGCAAAGATTGCACAAACACTACAGAGTTCATTTTAACCACACAGAGTAAAATGGTGAAATATATGGCCCAAAGACAATGCCACTAATGGTTGGTGTTGATCTCACAGGAATGCATGATCATTCAGAGAATTTATTAGAAATGAAATCACTTTCTATTGAAAAAAAAAAATGTTGACCATTTTCAGACAGGGGAAATAATTTGTATTGATTCAGAACTTCTAATTCCTTTCCTTGCTGTATATATAGTGTATCTACGCGTGAACTGCATTAAAGGAGGAGGATATAGATTCTTGCCAGTACCTTTCTTTTTTCTTTTTTTTTTTCCAATTTCTTGTTGTTGCTATTTTGCTGTCTTTAAATCACACTGTGGACGAGAGACCCGCAGATATGATTCGGTCACGGAAAGGGAAAAAAACTACAAAAATTAAGTTGTATACTCCGACATCGAACAGGTACAGATATATGCAGCTAAAAGACGCACGCATGTATGCACGTGCCCGCGCGCTTGCGCGCGCCACACACACACAAAACACACACACACGAGAAGAGAAAAGGAGAGAGAGAGGGGAGAGAGGGGAGGGGAGAGAGAGAGCATGATGGAATAAACTCCAGTTTCCTCGTTTCGTGAACTGAATGGGTGAAAGCCACACAGAAAAGTTTCATGTCCACAAACACCCAAAGGTCAAAAGAGCGCGCAGCCCTCAGTCGGTCAATGGGGCATGACAATGCCCAGTGGTCAGGCAGCTGAACCACTTCTGCCTGTTTCCCAAACATGACTTCCATGACCTTTCTGCCTTCCCGCCTCCTAATCAATTAGCTAATTGGTTGTTAAAAGGTCGAGGGCAAGAACGGCCAATGATATGTTGTTACACCCCCACCCTCAATCGCCCACCACGTTCCCTGCTTTTGAACTGTGACCAGTCTCCATGATCAAAAACACATGCTTGTGTTTTGTTTATTTCTTATGAAGTCTCTCTCTCCTCCTCTCCCCCTCTCTTCTCTCTCTCTCTCTCTCTCTCTCTCTCTCTTTTCCTTGTTGATGATGCAATTTTTGTTTCTGTGTTGTCTTGCTGCTATTGATCTATTTTTATCATCATTTTTACCAAAGAGTGTGTCGACAATATGTTTACTTATAACAAAGTAGAATTGGGAAGGGATAACTGGGAAAACCAGACATTGTTTAAATTGGTTTATTGTTGTGAAGTTCCAAAGTTCTCTTCTCTCTCTCCTCTAACATTCTCTCTCTCTCCGTCCTCACTCTCTTCTCTCTCTCTCTCTTTTTCCCCCTCTCCTCTCTCTGCGCGTGAAACATTCAGAGCAGTCAAACCCCCCCGTTACCTTAAATTTCATTTTCCTCTTGTGTTTTTCGTTTCATTCAAGTCTCGGCTCTTCTTCCGTTTTTCTTTTTTTCTTGTGAGTCTATTTCCTTACCTTCTTCTCTGCCATTTTTCCTACTCTTTTCCCTTCAACCCACATGGTAAAGCATACGTTACTGCATTAAAACCCTGATCAAAGGAGCGGAAACCGCCCAAGCAGTGGATTCTACAGACAGGTTTCTGGAGCCCCCCCAGGGAACAGCAAAAAACCTATTCCCCCCGCAAATC
>JAMYXO010009155.1:0-2500 GCA_033310375.1 Conus canariensis
TGCAAATAGAGCAATAACAGAAATTGAGACGAGTTTTAATGAGGAAACACAGGTAAAAACAATTATCGATTCTTCATCGCCTAGTCAAAGAGAACGTGAGCTGAGCCCTGAAGAAGAAGCAGCTTTACAAACAATTGATGATCCTCCATTGCCTGAGAGTGTACACAGGAATCTTAAAGCTTCTCTGCGTGAACTCAGGGGTCTTGATGATGCTCTACGGAGAATAAATGGCGAGCTAAAAAACAACTTGTCAAAACTTGGTGAGCTAGATAGAGAGATAAGAGAAGAAAAAATTAAACTGGCTGATGCAGATGATAACAATTTAGGGCGAGAAGAAAAGGCTAGAATACAGGCGAAAATACAGGATTTAATGATAGAAAGAAAAAACAGGTTAGCGGCGATGCCTACTAACAGAGAAAAAATAGCATACCAAACAGGCAGAATCAGAGAAACTATAAACAGAATACTTCATGAAAATACTACGTTAGCAGAAAGAATAAGGGCTCTGTTCAGAGAGCGGGGGATTACAATAGTTAGTATATTGACAGCTGTTGGGTTTGCTATCTCTACACTGGTTTATGCATTAACTGGCAGTGCGCCGGCGGGGCCAGTAGCGCCTCCAACGCCTCAGCCTGGTAAAAGTTGGATTAGAAAACAACTGCACCATCTAGCAAACCTATTAAAGAAGTTAGCTGCCAAAGCGCTTGATGCTCTGCCTGGCATAATAGGTAGTGTTGTTAGTTGGGTTTTGTCTACCATAGGCAAAGTGGCTGGTTATATGGCCGACCATCTGTGGACGTTAGGAGTGCTGGCTGCCGGTTTAATTTTTAGTGAAATAAAGTATGGCTAATCCAGTAAAAGTTAAAAACACAACAAGGGCTGTCTTTTCGCTAGTGTGTCTGTTGGGGTGAGGTACATCAACGGGCGGGAGCTCGCTTTCTGGGCTGCTTATAACTGGTGGCGGCGGGTCGCTTTCTGCAGGTTCTGGGCTAGATACTTTTTTTAAAATGGCTGGCGCGGGCCTTGTGTTTAAGCCTTGATTGTGTCCTAAGTTTTGGTCGTCTCCGGCTATGAGGATTTCATTATTATAATTCTGTATCATGCCAATCTGCAGTCTAAGGTCAGAAGGCAGCATGTATAATCCATGGCCCACAACAAAGTCAACCTTTGACCTAGCATGTGAAAGAACGTTTTGGTACCTTTGTATGCTGGAAGGCAAATCAACAGCAGAGTTAATAGCATCTTCTAAATTGGCTAGAAATTGTTTTCTGGCGTCAAAGCCTGTAGATTGATCCACTATGCTAGACTTGGTCTGTGCTTGCGCTCCTAATAGACACCAAACGTACGTGCGTATGGAGTCAAGTCTTTGCACTCCCGGCATTGTTAGGCCTTTACTTTCATCTAAGATAAATGTTGTCCAAGCATTGGGGTGTTTTTGTTCTATTGATCCCAATCTAACTTGAGAGTTTGGCTTAAAAGAGGTGTGGCCGGGCCAGTAGTCAAAATTATATTCTCTATGCGTGCCCCACAAATACAATGTGCCCAACCCGTGATTGCGGTCTAACTTTTGTCTAAAGTTATTTGAAGGGTTAATGTTAAATTCGTTGCAGATTCTTTCATATGCATTCTTGTCCATTGGGCTGTTGAATGGATTAAACGCGTTGTCGTTGGGGAGGGGTACTTGTAGTTCAGTTAGTATGCGTCTATACTGATAATAAACATGAAAGTTATATACTGACCTTACTAAGAGATTGGGGTGGTATAAATGGTTTGCATATGAAACGCCACAGCCAGTAGTTGAGCAGTAAATGGCAAAATTTAGCTGATTCTGGTAAAAAGCCATAGGGTTGGATGACAATGTTGATGGCAGTCTATCACTCTTTATTGGAGGATTTAAATATCTAGTTAGTGGGTTTACAAGCCTGACTAGAAAGCCATATGATTCATCCACTGCGATGGTTAGGCTACTAAAGTCCAAAGATTTGGGCTCATAAACCCCCCCTACATCGTAAGTAGCACTTTCATTATATTTAAAAGGTTCCATTTTTAAATAGTTTTTAAAAAGGATTTAAAAAGGATGTTCCTTTATATAACTAAACAAAACATAAGTGTGTTCTTAAAGTATCCAATTAACAATAGGCGCGGTAATAGTAGGGTTGCTCTTAGAAAAATTGGTTTTAAAGTTAAGTGGTTTAATATATCTGAAGAAGCTCAGAATAACTGGATTAATATTAGTAATGAAGAGGGCAATCAAATAACTCATGAAAAAATACCTGAAGGCTATTACAGCTTTTGTTCTTTAAAAGAAGTATTTATCGAATTAGGCATATTGCTAAAAATTAACGAAGCAAACCTCAGAATTACGATGCACTTTCCACTAGAAGAAAAAAGAGAATACACTTTTCCTAAAGGTCTTGCTAGAATCTTGGGCTTCCACAGTACTAGCAGATCTTATAAATTTAGTACAAGAGAAAACATCTATCAATTTGAAGGTAATGAA
>JAMYXO010009155.1:7500-10035 GCA_033310375.1 Conus canariensis
TGTGTGTCCCATGTGTGTTTGTCCCATCTTGTTCCCATCTTTGTTGGTCCCCATGGAGTGCACCAGGTTTGTGTTCCCAGGGTGGACCCAAATGGAGTTTTGTCCCATGTGGGGTGGTTCCCATGTTTTGTGTTCGTGTTTATGTTCCATTTGTGTATGTATGTCCCATGTGTTGTGTGTTCCCATGTGTTGTGTGTCCCATGTTTGTGTGTCCCCATGTTTTTGTTCCCCATGTTGTGTCCCCATGTTTTTGTGTCCCCCAGTATGTGTCCCATGTTTTGTGTCCCCCATGTTGTGTTCCCATGTTTTGTGTCCCCAATGATGTGTCGCCATTTGTGTGTCTCCCCAAGTGTGTGTTCCCAAATTTTGTTTGTTTGTCCCTCATGTATGTTTCCCATTTTCTGTGTCTTCGCTTATGTGTCCCCTATGTTTCCGGTTTTCATGTGTCCTGTGTTTCTGTGTGTCCCTGTGTGTTTCCCATGTGTTGTCCCTTGTGTTCCTTTGTGTCCCTGTGTGCATGCCCACGTGTTTTGCGTGCCCATGTTCATGTGTCCCGATGTTTGTGTGTTCCCCTGTGTGTGCACCCATGTTTTGTGCCCCGTGTTTTCCTGTGTGTGTGTGTGTGTGTGTGTGTGTGTGTGTGTTGTGTGTGTGTGTGTGTTGTGTGTTAGCGTTCCTGTTTGTGTTGTTTGTGTGTCAGTGTGTACGTGTGTACGTGCGTGCTGCGCGCGCATTGTGTGTGTGTGTGTGTGTGTGTGTGTGTGTGTGTGTCGTGTGTGTGTGTGTGTGTGTGTGTGTGTGGTGTGTTGTCCTTCGTGTGTTGCATGTCTGGTGTGGCGAGATTGACTTACTCGACTTCACATACTTCATTCCCATGACCAGAGCCTTTACTGCCCATCTCCATCCTGATCGTCATGTGGTGCTGTCGTTCGCCACCCACCCCACCACCCCACCTTCATGCATCCCCCATTTTGCACCACCCTGACCCCATCACCACTGCCTTCTTCCAGCTCATTTTCCGGGATTTTCCTTTCCCCCTATGTTTGTGCCGTCTCTTCGTGTTCCCTTGCGAATCCGGTCCAGTGCCTGTCGCAATGCACGTTGACTCCCCGCCGGTTCCATCCATGTCCTCTTCGGCTCTGATCATATGCCCCCTGTCTCTGGTTGTTCTACAGCCATTCATCTTGATGATTCCCTCTATCCGTCTCCACATAATCTTAAAATGTTTGAAAGAACTCCACCAAACAACATGGACAAACGAATCACAAGACAAAACACGACGCGTTTTGACATCTCCGGTCTCCTTCAGGCAAGAGCAACAACATTCAGGACAACCAAAATGAAGAACGAGCAGTCACTTATCTTGTCAAATTCGGCGCAAGATGGGCGTATCTCCATGATTTTCGTGTCTCACGTGTATAATTATGTCTCCATACTTTGTGCTTCCCATGTATGTGTCCCTATGTTGTTTGTGTCCCCCGTGCATGTGTCCCTATGTTCTTGTGTCCCCATGTTTTTGTGTCCCCCAAGTATGTGTCCCCATGTTTTTGTGTCCCCCAAGTATGTGTCCCTATGTTTTTGTGTCCCCCAAGTATGTCCTATGTTTTTGTGTCCCCCAAGCATGTGTCGCCATCTTTGTGTCTCCCCCAAGTGTGTGTCCCAAATTTTTGTTTGTTTTGTCCCTCATGTATGTCTTTCCATTTTCCTGTGTCTTCGCTTATGTGTCCCCTATGTTTTCCGGTTTTCATGTGTCCCTGTGTTTCTGTGTCCCTGTGTTTCTGTGTCCCTGTGTTTCTGTGTCCCTGTGTGCATGCCCACGTGTTTCTGCGTGCCCATGTTCATGTGTCCCGATGTTTGTGTGTGCCCCTGTATGTGCACCCATGTTTATGTGCCCCCGTGTTTATCCTCGTGTGTGTGTGTGTGTGTGTGTGTGTGTGTGTGTGTGTGTGTGTGTGTGTGTGTGTGTGTGTTAGCGTGCGTGTTTGTTTGTTTGTGTGCGTGTGTACGTGTGTACGTGCGTGCATGCGCGCGCTTGTGTGTGTGTGTGTGTGTGTGTGTGTGTGTGTGTGTGTGTGTGTGTGTGTGTGTGTGTGTGTGTGTGTGTGTGTGTGTTTTCCTTCGTGTTTGCATGTCCTGGTGTGGCGAGATTGACTTACTCGACTTCATCTACTTCATTCCCACTGGAACACAGAGCCTTTACTGCCCATCTCCATCCTGATCGATCTTGGGCTGTCCGTTTCGCCACCCACCCCCACCACCCCCACCTTCACCACCCACCCTACTCCCCACCACCACGACCACCTCCACCACGGCCTTCCCTTCAGCTCATTTTCCCAGGGTCCTTTGCCCCGTGATGTTAGTGGCCGTCCTCTTTCGTGTTCCCTGGCGATTCCGGTCCAGTGCCTGTCGTGCAATGCTGTTTGGACCTCCCGCGCCGGGTGTCTCCTATCCATTTCCTCTTTTCGGGCTCTGATCATATCCCCCAACTTGTCTCTGGGTTGGTTCTACAGCCATTCATCTGTGATGATTCCCCAC
>JAMYXO010009156.1:0-10034 GCA_033310375.1 Conus canariensis
TGGGGAAAAAAAACAAAGCCCGGAAAAAAACCCCCCGGGGGGTTTCCCCATTTTTTGGGGGGGGAAAAAAAAAAATTTTTTTCCCCCCCCCCCGGGGGGGTTTGTTTGGGGTTTTTTGCGGAAAAAAATTTTTTAAAAAAAAAATAAACAAAAAAAAAAAAAAACCCAAAAAAAAAATTTTTAAAAAAAAATTTTTTTTTAAAACCCCCCCCCAAAGGGGGGGTTTTTTTTTTTTCCAAAAATTTTAACCCCCCCTTTTTTTTATATTTTAAAAAATTTGGGGGGGGGCCCCCGGGAAAAAAAAGGGGGAAAAAAAAAGGGGTTAAGGGTTTTTTCCCCAAAAAGGTTTTTTAATTTTCCCCCTTTCCCTTTTAAAAAAAAATTTAAAACCCCTTTCCCCCCTTTTTTTTAAAAAAAAAAAAAAGGGGCCATTTTTTTAAAATTTTTTTCCCCCAAAAAATTTTTTTGGGGCCCCCCGGGGGAAAAAGAGGAAAACCCCCCAGGGGGAAAAACCCCCAAAAAAAAAAAAAAAAAACCCCCTTTTGGGAAAAAAAAAAAAAAAAAAAAAAAACCCAAAAAAAAAACCTTTGGGGTTAAAATTTTTGGGTTTTTAATTTTTTTTTAAAAAAAAAAAAATTTTAAAAAAAAACCAAAAAAAAAAATTTTCCCTTTTTTTTTTTAAAAAAAAAAAATTTTTTTTTTTTTTTTTAAAAATTTTTCCCCTTTTGAAACCCCAAAAAAAAAAGGGTTTTTTTAAATTTAAGGGGGGTTTTCCGAAAAATTTTTTTTTTTAAAAAACCCTCAAAGGGGGGGTTTTTTAAAAAAAACCCCCCCCGGTTTTTTTAAAAAAAAAAGGGGGAAAAAAAATTGGGGTTCCCAAAAAAAAAACCCAAAAACTTTAAAAAAAGGGGGGGCCCCAAAAATTAAAAAGGGGAAAAAAACCAAATAATTTCTTTCTTTTTTTTTTAAAAAAAAATTTTTAAAAGGCCTTTTCAAGGAAATTTTTTTTTAAAATTTTTTTTAAAATTTGGGTTTTTAAAAGGGTTTTTTCTTTTTTTTAAAAAAAAATTTTAAAAAACCCCAATTTTTTTTTTTAGGGCCCCCCCTTTTTTTAAAAAAATTGGGGGTTAAAAATTTTTTATTTTTCTTTAAAAAAATTTTTTAAAGGTTTTTTTTTTTTTTTTTTTTTTTTTTTTAAAATTTTTTTAAAAATTTTTTGGTTTTTTTTTTTTTCCCCTTTTTTTTAAAAAAAAACCAAAAAAACCAAAAAAAAAAATTTTTTTCCCCCCCCTTTAAAACCCCCGGGGGTTTGGGTTTTTAAAAGGGGGTTTTTTAAAAAGGGAAAATTTTTGGGGGAAATTTTTTTTATTTTTCCCGGTTAAAAAATTTTTTTTTTTTTTTTTTTTAATTTTTTTTTAAAAAAAAGGGTTTTTAAAAATTTTTTTTATGGTTTTTTTTTTCTTTTTTAAAAGGGCCCGGGGAAAGGGGGGGGGGAAAAAAAAAGGAAAAATTTTTCCCCCCAAAAAAATTGGGAAAAATTTAAAAACCCGGCCCCCAAAAAAGAAAAGAAGGAAATTTAAAAAAAAGGGGGAAAAACCCCAACCCAAAACCCAAAACACCTTTAAATTTTAAAAAAAAAAATTTTTTAAAAACCCCATTTGTTTTCAAAGGGACCCCAAAAATTTTTTTTAGAAAAATTAAAGGGAAAAAAACCCCCCCAAAATAAAAATTTTTTCTTTTATTTTTTTTAAAAAATTTTTTAAATTTTATTAAAAAATTTTTAAAATTTTTTTAAAAAAGGGAAAAAATTTTTTGGGGGTTTATTAAAATTTTTTAGGGTTTTTAAAATTTTTCACCCCTTTTTTTTTTTATTTACAAAAGCCCGGGGGGCCAAAAAAATTTTTTAATGCCCAAAGGAAAATATTTAAAACTTAAAAGTAAACCCAAAAAAAATTTTGGGGTTTTAAAGGGGGGGGGGTTTTTTTTTGAAAATTAATTTGGAAAAAATTAAAAACTGTTATTGGGAATTTTTAAAACCCCCCAATTTTGGGGTTTTTTAAAATTTAAAATTTTTTTTTTTTTTTTTTGGGGGAAAAAACCCTTCTTTTAAAAAAAAAAAATCTTTTTTCAAAAAAACCCCTCATTTTTTTAAAAATAAATAAAAAATTAGGGAAAAAAATTCACCTCATCCTTTGGGATTTATTTTTTTTAAAAACAATTTGGGGGGGTTAAAAAATTTTACGTTCAAAAAAAGGGGAAGGGGAAAATTTTTTTAAAAACAAAAAAAATTTTTTTGGGGAAAATTTTCCCTAAAAAAAATCAAAAAATTTTTTTTTTCCGAAAATTTTGTTTTTTAAAAAAACCCGTTTTGGGAAAAAAAAAAAATTTAAATCTAGGGGAAAAAAACTTTAAAAGTTGGACAAAAAAACCCAAAAATGTTTAAACAAAAAAAGCTTGAATTTTTGGGAAATTTAAAGGTTTTTTTCCTTTAAAATTTTTGTAAAGGGAAATAAAATATTTATTTAAAGCAAAAAAGAATTGAAACAAAATTTTTTTTTCAAAAAAAAAAAAAGGGTTTTTATTCTTTGGTTCCGTTTTTTTCAAATTTGGTTTTAAAAAAAAATTTTGGAATTTTGGGGGTTTAAAAAAATTTTCCATTAAAAATTTTTTTTCCTGAAAAATTTTTTTAAGGAATTTTGGGAAATTTCTTTAAAATTTTAAAACCTTTAAATTAACTTTTAAAAATTAAAATCTTTTTCTTTTTGCAAAAAAAATTTTGGAACGTTTTTTAAAAAAAAAAAAGGGGGCATTTAAAAAAAAGTTTTTTTCCTTTTTCCCCCAAAAAACCAAACCAAAAAAAATTTCCCGTTTTAAATTTTAAAAACCCCCCCTTTAACAAAAAACCCCCCCCCAAAAAACCCCCCCCAAAAAAAAAAAAAACCCCCCAAAAAAAAAAAAATTTCGCCTAATAAAATTTTTAAAAAGTTTTTCCCCAAAAAAAAGAAAAGGTTCCGGGGGGCTTCAAATTCAAATTTTTTTACCCCTTTTTTTCCCCAAAAAAAAAATTTTAAAAATTTTTTATTGCAAAATATTTTTAAAAAAAAAAGGTAAAAATTTTTAAAAAAAATTTTAAAAAAGAAAAACCCCCCTTTTTTACGGAAGTGAACCATCCGGGGCCCTTTGGGGGGGGTCCCCTTTTCGCCCTGTTAAATAAATTTTCCTTTTGGGGCCCAAAAATTTTAAAGTTTTCCCCTTTTTAAAATTTTTTTTTTAGCTTTTCCCGGGGAAAAAAAGGGGAAAACCCCTTTGGAATCTTTTTATTAAATTTAAAAAAAAGGGAAAAAAACCCCGGTTTTATTTGGGGTTTCCCCCCCTTTAAATTTTTTTTTGAAACCCCTAAAAAAAGTTTGGAAAAATAAAATTTATTTAAAAAAAAAAAAAATCCCAAAGGGAAAAAAATTTTAAAGGTCCTAAAAATATGGGAATTTTTTTGTTTAAAATTTTAAAAAAATATTTTTAAAAAAAAAACTTTAAAATCACTGGGGAAAAAAAATTTTAAAAATTGGGGTTAAAGGAAAAATTTTTTTAAAAATTTTAAAATTTTTTTGGGTTTTTTAGGAAAATTTTAAAGGGGGAAGATTGGGGAAATTTTTTTTAGAAAAGGTTTTAAAATTTGGGTTTTTAAATTTAAAATTTTTTTAATTTAACAAATTTTTTTTTGAATTTAAAAAAAACCCAAAAAAAATTTTTTTAAAAAAATTTTGAAACCCCAAAAAATTTTTTTAAAAATATTGGGAAAATAAAAAAGGGTTTTTTTGGCAAAGCCAAAAAACCCAAAAAATTTTATAATTTTTGGGAAAAATTTTGAGAAGTTTAATTTTAATTTCCCACAAATTTTAAAAATTTTTTAAAATGTAAAAAATTTCAAAGCCCAAAATTATTTTTAATTTTAATTAATTTTTTAAAAGTGGAAAAATTAAAAACCCCGATTAGCCCATTTTTTTTTCCTTTTTAAAATTTTAAAAAAACAATTTTTTTTCTAAAATTTTTTGGTTTTTTTTTTGGATGATGAAATTTTTTCCGGGAGTTTAAACTTTTTAAAAAAAATTTTTTAAAAAAATTTCTTTAAAAAAATTTTAAACCCCCTTTTTAAATTTAAAACTTTTTTAAAATTTTTTAATTTTTTTAAAAAAAATCAATAAATTTTTTTGGCTTGAACTTAAAAAGTTAAGCGGTTTTTAAAATTTAAAAAAATTTGTCCCCAAAAAAATTTTTTTTGGGGGGGGGGGAAAAGGGGTTTTCCCTTTCCCCTTTAAAACTTTTTTTCTTTTGAAAATTTAAATTTTTAAATTTTTTTTTTTTAAACAATGGTTTTAATTTTAAAAAAAATTTTGGGTTTAAAAAACCCCAAAAAAAAAAAATTTTTTTTTTTAAGTTCTCCCTTTTTTAAATTTTCCCCCCAAAAGGGTTTCCCTTTTGGTTTTTTTTTCTCCTCTTTACCTTAATTTAGTTTACAAAGTTTTGTTTTTTCCCCTAATTTTTAAAACCTTTGGGGTTTACCCCCTAAAATTTTTGGGGGTCCTAAGAAAATTTTTTTTTTTGGGGGTTTAAAAATTTTCTTTTTTGAAAAGGTTTTAAACCCAAAACTAAAAAATTTTTTTCCCCCCAAAAAATTTAAAAATTCCCCTTAATTTTTTATTCTTTAAAAAAAAATTTTGATGTTTAAAAAAAAGGGAAAAAAAGGTTTTAAAAAAAAATTTTTGGTTTTAAAATTTGGGTTCCCGGGTTTGGTTTAAAAAAATTTTTTTTTTTAAAATTGAAAAATTTTTTTTTTTGGAAAAAGATTTGGTTTTAAATTTTTAAGGGTTGTAAAATTTTTTTTTCCTATTTTTAAATTTTTTTTGGGGTTTTTTTTTAATGGTTTTATTTTTATTTCCTTTTTTTTGGGGCCCAAAATTTTAAAAAAAAGTTAAAGTTAAATTATTTTTTTAATTTATAAAAATTTTTAAAATTCCCCCCCAATTTTAAATTTTAAAAATTTTAAAAAAAAAATTTTAAAAAAACCCAAAAAAAAAAAATTTTTTTCCAAAAACTAAAAATGGTTTTTTAAGTCAAAAAAAAATGGTTTTTTAAAAAAATTTTTTACCCCCAAAAATTTTAAAATTAAAATTTGGGCTTTTGGGAATTTTTTTTTTTTCAACAAAAAGTTTTAAAAATTTTTTTTTGGGGAATTTTTTTGGAAGGGGAAAAATTAAACCCCCTTTTTAAAATTTGGGGAAAAAAAGGGGGAGTTAAAATTTTTTCCCCTTTTTCAAGGGGTTTTTTAACCCCCAAATTTAAAAAGTGATTTTTTTTAAAAAAAACCCGGGGCC
This sequence comes from Conus canariensis, assembly GCA_033310375.1. Classification (NCBI taxonomy): domain Eukaryota; kingdom Metazoa; phylum Mollusca; class Gastropoda; order Neogastropoda; family Conidae; genus Conus; species Conus canariensis. Next base: position 5,373 of record JAMYXO010009156.1, read on the forward strand.
CTGAAATTTCAACCCGTAAAAAGGAAAACCCCCCTTTAAAAATTTTTCCCCTTTTTGCCGTGGGGCCCCAAAACCCAAAAAAACTCGTAATTAAATACCTTCCCCCAAAATTTAAAAAAAAAACTCCCAAAAGAAAGCCCCGGGCCCCCAATTTTTAGGGGGCCCCCAAAAAACAAACCCCTCCCCCAAAAAAGGAAAAAATTTGGGGAAATCCCAGGGAAAAAATTTGGAAAAAAAGGGTTTTTGAAAAGAAAAGTTTTTAAACCCTTTAAAAAATTTTAAAAAAAAGAAAAAACCCCGGGAAAAGGGTTAAAAAGGCATTTGGGAAACCAAAAAATAAAGTTAAAGTTTTCCCCCAAAAAAAAAAAACCCCCCAAAAAAAAAAATTTTGGGGCCCCCAAAAAATTTTTAAAACAAAAATGAAAACATTTGGGGGTTTTTGGTTTTTTGGGGGGGGGGAAAAGCCTGGGGGGTTTTTGGGAAATTTTTCTTAATTTTTAAAAAAAAGGGGGCCCTTTTTAAAAAAAAAGGTTTAGTTTTTTTTGAAATTTTTGGGTTAGGGGAACAACTTATTCCCAAAGGGGGGGCCCTTTTTAAAAAACGAAACAAAGGGTTTTTAAAAAATCTTTTTTTTTTAAGGCTTTTTTTTTAAAAAGGGGGGGGGGCGGGGGGGGGGCCCCTTGGGGGACTTGGGGAAAATTTTTTGACCTCCTTTTTTTTAAAAAAAGGGTTTTTTTAAAAATTTTAATAAAAATTAAACAAAAATTTTTTTTGGGGGAAAATTTCTTTGTTTTTGGGTTTTTTTTGGACCCAAAATTTTTGGGGAAAAAAAAAAATTTTGGGGGGGGTTTTTTTTTTTTGGGGGGGGGGGGAAAAAAAAATGGAAAACTAGATAGATATAAAAGAGAAAAAGAAAAAACTAGTGAGGCTGATACCACACCTTTTGGACCTGGTGTTAAAGAAAGAATAAACAAAGACTAACAAGATCTTCTCTGAACAAGAGAGATTCAGCAAGACTAGAAGTGCTGTCTACTAACCGAGAACATATTACGAACTCAATTGAGCTGAATAAGAGAAACTATATCCAAAGAATTTTATATGAAGAAACAACACTAGCGAACGAATAAGAACACTGTTTAGAGAGCCAAAGGCGTCACATTAAGCAAGTGTTATAACAGCTTAGGATTTGCAATAAGTCATGGTGTTGGCTATTACAGGCGGTTGGTGGCGGTGGGGGAGCCAGTGCACCAGGGCCACATCAGATAAATCATGGGTTAACAAAAACAACTTGATCATCTTGAAGGTTTATTCAAAAAATTAGCCAGTTAAGGCTATAGACTCTTTGCCATGGTATAATAGGGGGGGATCGTTAGCTAGGCTTTTGTTATGACAAGTACATGTTGTTGGCTTTATGGCCGAAGCTTATGGGCATTAGTTGCTTAATTAGTTGGGTTATCTTTAGTAAGATAAAGGACCAAGTAATACAAGGGCAGTTAATCCAATAACAAGTGCTTTGACTTTTCATATTCTTGGTCATTATTTCTGTGAACACAGGGATTGAATGGGGGAGGATTGGGGGGCTGGGGATTGGTGGGGCTTCTTTTTTTATTGCTATTGATGGCTTAAGAAATTTATGTCTTTTTTTTTCGACCTTCTTTCTTTACCAGCCACAAGGATTTCATTTTATAGTTTATTATTGTTTCCTATCTGGAGTCTGAGGTCAAGAGGCAGATGTTTAAACCAGTGCCACAGCAAAGTTACTTTCGATTCTTGGTATTGCAAATAACATATTTGGTACCTTTTAATACTTTGAAGGCAATATCAATTGCAGAATTTATAGAATCCTCTAAATTGCTAAATACTGTTTGGGGCGTCAAAGCCTGTAGAAGGATCCAATTATGGTTTGATTCGTTTGTGCTTGCGAACCTAAGCTAAACCAAAATAAGGTACGAATGGAGTCGTTTATTCGTTTCTATTCCCGCTCTAGTTTGACATTAGAAGTATCCAAAAATAATGTTGTCCATGTGTTTTATGCTCTTTGCTCTATGGACCCGTGGTGAACATTTGTGCCTGAAAGAGAAAGGATGTGTCAAGGAGGATTCCAATCATAGTTTTACTTTATGTGCACGCCCCAAACAATAAAGGGATGCCTAAACATGATTTAAGGATCCAACTTTTGTCTAAAGTCTGTCTTTGGGTCAATATCATATTCGTTACAGATCCTTTCAAAAGCCTTGTAATCTATTCTGTTGCTGAATGGATTAAACGGTTTTGTAATTTGGTAATGGCGCTTGCAGTTGATAAAATACGTTGAAGGTGTAATAAAAATGAAATTATACACTGCCTCACCAAACAGGATCAGGATGATTTATGTTCAGCATTACGACACTCCAACCCAGTTAGTTGAAGCACAAACACAGCAAGTTTAATTGTCTATGATTAAAACTGGCATGGATGACTGAACACAACTTTCGGGATGTAGTCGTTTTTTTATAGGGGGGTTAAGTTATCTGTTCAATGGAGTACTAAACTTTACTTGATAAGGTGCGTCAGTCTGAGTCACAGAAATGTCGAGGGTGTATCAGTTGTTATATTTTAGGGATGTAGTGCGCCCAATCGCGCGATATTTTGCATTAGTATATTTTGAATGCACTCATTTTTAAATTTGTTTTAAATATGTTTCAAAAAACAAACCAAAAAAAGGGAATAGGTTTTTGGTTTTTTGGGGGGCAAAAGGGGCCCCCAAAAAAATTTTGGGAAACCTTTTTTCCCCCGGGGAAACCCCAAAAAAGGGGCCCAAAAAAAATTTTTAAATTTTTTGCAACCCCCAAAAAAAAAAAAAAGGGGGGGGTTTTTTTCCCCCCCGGGCCCTTATAAAGGGACGCCCCCCAAAATTTAACCTTTTTTTTAAAATTAAAAGGTTTTTTTTAAAATTTAATTTAAAAAAAATTAAAAAAAAAATCATGCCCAAACCCCCAAAAATTTTTTCCCCCCAAAAACCCCCCAATTTAAAAAAAACCAAAAAAACCCCCAAAAAGGGGGGGCCCCCAAAAATTTTTTTTTTTTTGGGGGTTTTTTCCCTTTTAAAAACCCCCTTTTGCCCGGCTGGTTCCCCAAAAACCGGGGGCATTTTTAAAAAAGGGGTTGGGCCCCCCCAAAATTTTTTTAAATTTAAAAAAATTTTTTTTAAAATTTTTTTAATTAAAAAAAAAAAATTTTTTTTGGGGAAAAGGTTTAAAAAAAAAGGGGGGGCCCCCCAAAAAATTTTTGGGAAAAAATTTTTTTTAAAAAAGAAAAATTAAAAAAACCCCCACCCCGGGGGAAAAAAGGGGAAAAAAAAATTTTGGGGGGGGGTTTTCCCAAAAAAAGCTTTTTTTGAAAAAAAAAAATTTTTAAAAAAAAATTTTTTTTTAAAAAAAAATGGGGGGGGAAAATTTTTATTTAAAAAATTTAAAGGGGGTTTTTCCGGCCAAAGGGGGTTTTTTTTTTTTTTTTTTTGGGGTTTTGGGGTTTTGGGTTTTTTTTTTGGGGGGGGGGGGGGGGAGGGGTTTTTTTTTTTGGGGGCCCTTTTTTTTTTTTGGGGGGGGGATTTCCCCAAAAATTTTTAAAAACCCCTTTTTTTAAAAGATTATTTTGGGGGGGTTTATTTTTTTAAAAAAAAATTACGGTTTAAAAAAAAAAAAAACCCCCCCCCCGGGGGAAAAAAAAAAAAAACCCCGGGGGTTTTTTTTTAAAAGCGCCGGGGGAAAAATTTTTAAAAAACCCCCCCCCAAAAAAAGGGGGGTTTTTTTTTTTTTGGTTCCCCAAAATTTTAAAAAAAAGGGAAAAACCCCCAAAAAAAAAAAGGAAAAAAGAAAAAAAAAAAGGGGGGGGGGGGGGGGGGAAAAAAAAAAAAAAAAAGGGGGGGGGGGGAAAAAAAAGGGCCCAAAAAAAAAAACCCCAAAAAAAAAAAGGGGGGGTTTTTTTTTCCCCCCCAAAATTTTTTTAAAAAAAAAGGGGAAAAAAAGGGAAAAAACCTTTTGGGCCAAAAAAAAAAAAAATTTTTTGGGTTTTTTTAAAAAACCCCCCCCCAAAATTTTTTTAAATTTTTTGGAAAAAATTTTTTAAAAAAAAAAAAAAGGGGTTTAAAAAAAAAAAAAAAAAAAATTCGGAAAAAAAAAAGGGAAATTTAATTTTTTGGGGGGAAAATGGGGGTTTTGGCAAAAAAAGGAAAAAAAGTTTTTAAAATTTTTAAAAAAAGAATTTAAAAAAGGGAAAGGGGGGAAAAAAAAAAGGGGGGGGGAAAAAAAAAAAATTTTTTTTTTTTTTTTGGTTTGGGTTTTTTTTTTTTTTTTAAAAAAAAAAAAATGTTTTAAAAGGGGGAAAAATTTTTTTTTTTAAAAAAAAAAAATTTTAAAAAAATAAAAATTTTTTTTTAAAAAATTTTTTTTTAAAAAAAAAATTTTTTTTCCCAAAAAAAAAACAAAAATTTTTTCCAAATTTAAATTCCCCAAAAAAAATTTTTTTTTAAAAAAAAAATTTTTTTTAAAAAAATTTTTTTTAATTTTTAAAAAACCCCCCTTTTTTTTTTTAAAAAAAAAAAAAAAATTTTTTTAACAAATTTTCCCCCAAAAAAGGGGGGAAAAAGAAAAAAAAAATTTTTGGGGGGTTTTTTTGGGGGGG
>JAMYXO010009157.1:0-10033 GCA_033310375.1 Conus canariensis
ACCCATTTTTTAGGAGGAACACGGCAGACATTTGCATTTAGGAGGAACACGGGGAACATTTGTCATTCTGGAGGAACTTTGTGGACATTTTTAAAACAGGGGGGAAAATTGGGGGGAAATACATGGTTTTTCGCCCATTTCAAGGGGAAACACTGACTCCTTTTGAATTTCAAAAAAAAAGACCGGAGATTCATAAGACCAAAAAAAGATATAAAAAAAAAAATTTTGGGTTTCAGGAAACACTTTCGATTTTTTGTCTTTTGAGGAAAAGACACCGGGACATGACTGGTAATTGAGGAAAAAAACTTTGAAGACACTTTCATTAAAGGGGAAAAGGACGGGGCAAGAGACTTTTTCCCTTCAAATTCTGCCCATTATCCCCCCTCCCCCCCCCAACCGGTCAATGATTCCTTTTTTTTTCTGTTCAAGCCAACCCGGGCCCCCTCTCCGTCCCAACGCCCCGCAAACAGTCTACAACAAAAGTGACAGTGCACTGTCGCCCGTCATTTCGGGATTTTATGGGGCCCCTTTCTGACCCAAAACACAGAACCACCAAAAAGTTCCTTTTTTGGGACGACAATGAGGGGCAAATCGATACCCCCCCTAAAAGGAACTCGCACCCAAACGCGCTACCAAGTCCCCCCACATAGTTCTCCATGACCTGTCAATCCCGACGACCCGCCGGGAAAACCACCAAAAGGGCAAAATGTGGAGAGGAAATCAAGGGGGATCTCATGAATTCTTCCCACAAAGACGCAATTTGAAATCTTTTTTAATCTTATCTTTTTGAGGGACGAGGAGGTAAAAGAGAGTCCACCTGGTCAAGCCAGTGGCTTTCCTTCGCTCTGCTCTTATTTTCACACTATCCCTGGTCAACCCAAACCCCGGGAGAATACAAAAAACCCCACTTTTTTTGTCAAAAAATGTTGGCAACTTACTGACAGATGCACCACCCGAGGGGATAAAAATCGACTGGGCCCCCTGTCTGCTCGTTGAGTCCTCCCAAAAACTCAATCTGGTAGGGCCGTCGGGGCAGAAAAATCCCCCAAATACATATCCCAATATAAAATGGAAGCAAAACCCCCAGCTTGCAATCCACCACACTGACCCAAAACACCCTAAGGCTGAAGGACTCGTGTGTGTGGGGGGGGGGGGGGGGGGGGGGGGGGGGGTGTGTGTGTGGGGGTTTGTTTGGTGTGGGGTGTGGGGGTGTGTGGTGGTGTGTGTGTGTGTGGTGGGGGGTGCGGCGGGGGGGGGGGGGGGTACTGTGTGTAGGCTTGCGAAAATTTTATGTTATACTTTAAAAGTGGTGTATTTGCACTATGTTCCTTTTATTGCTTTTTTGTAAATGTGTTTCCGCTGTCATTAGTTTTTGTCATGTCTTATTGTAAAACTTTATTTATGTGGGGTTGTGAAAAAGCGCTTAGAGCCTGATTTTTTAGAGAAAGGCCAAAAAATTTTAAAACATTATTTTTTATCAATAAATTATTATTATTAGAAAATTGGAATTCCGGTGAACATTTGGGGCATTTGGGAATTTCAAGGCAACACTTGGGATATTTGTAGTTTAAGGAACTATTGGGAATTTTATTTTTAACGGAACACTTGGGGCATTGGTAATTTAAGGAACACCGGACATTTGTAATTTGAAGAACACTGGGATATTTGTAATTCAAGGGGAATATTTTGGGAAATTTTTTATTTAAGGGAACCTTTGTAAAATTTAGTCAAGAAGCATTGTGATATTTGTTACTTTTGGGGAGCATTGGGGACTTTTGAATTTAAAGGATTATTTTTAATATTTTTTTATTCAAGGGAAAAAAATGGACAATTGCCTTTGAAGGGAACACTTCAGGCATTCTAATTAAAGGGGGACACTGGGACTTTTGGTCAAGTAAACCCTTTTGGGTACATTTTGTTATTTCAAGGGAACACTTTGGTCATTTGAAATTAAAAGGAAACCCTTCGATATTTATCACCGGGAGAACACCGAAGACATTGTTTTTCGGGGGAAGCATTCAAGAGCTTTTTAATTGGGAGAAATAGGGGGGATTTTTTGCAAATTCATTTTTGGCATTCGGGGGCAAGCAACCACAATATTAAATCATTATGGAAAAAAAAACTCAGGATAGCTGTAATTTCCCAAAAGCCCCCTCTTTGGACTTCCAATTCAGACAACCTTGGGATTTTTGCGAATTTTCGGTACGCCGAGACCTTTTTTGGAAATTTCCCCGGAAAATTTTGGGACGCTGAAAACCAGCAAAACAATGCAGACATTTTAATTTCAGGAAAGTTAGGAGATTTTTTTTAAGGGGAAATAGTGAGAATATAGCAGTTCAGGGTAAACATGCTGGTTTTTTTTTAACTCTGGGGAACACCTACATTGGTAGTTGGGGGAAAAACATCAGACATTGTAAAAGTGACCGGCCTCGTGAACCCATCCAAAGGGAATCCCCGTCCCAGGCATCTGTCTAACGACTCCCCCTGTGTATAGCTACAGTAACACTCATCATCGGGCATTACCACCAGCCGCCACTAGTTTTGCTCTACAGTCCATTGGGGAAATAAATAAGGTTTCTTCTCTTCCCCTTCGGTCCCCCCCCCCCCCCCCCCCCCCCATTCCTGCACTAATCTAATTTGAAATCAAAGGGGGAAAACTTGCAAAAACGACAATTAAAACCCTGTTATTCCACTGTCCATTATGACGAGTTTGAAAATTTTTAGCAAAAACAAAGACACATAACAAACACACACAAAACCCACAAACACACACACACACACAAAAAACCCACACACACCCCACCAACCCCCCCCCCCACCACCCCTCTCTCTCTCCCCCCTTACCCCCACGCCCACACACACACACACACACACACACCACACACCACACACCACACCCCCACACACACACATACGAAGAAGGGAACTGAAGTAACGGAGTCAACGTTCAACCCCCCTGAACGCTTCACTGACGGCCTTGTGGACTTTTGACTTCCGCGGGACAAGGGACCATAATCATGCCTGCTAATTTTGGGTCTCCGTGCCAGCCCCCATCATTTAGACCCGGCCCCCGTTTGGTGGGGGTCCACCATGATATTAAAACCGACACCACCCTGAATCAATGGTGTTCTCACTGCAGCAAAAATTCCCCAATCCAAGGATCTCCTTCCCCTCCCCTCCCTCCTCTGGCAGCCTCCAAAGGGCAGAACAGGTAAGCCCCCCCCGAAGACAGTGCCAGACGGGAAGGGGTAAAAAACCCCCCCACCCCCCCCCCCCCAACCCCCTTTCCTGCATCCCCCCCAGCCATATCAATTAAATTGGAAACCCTTTTATCGCTATGTTTGCGGATAATAAAAAAAAAAGATGCGAGGAGGCAAAATTGTCATCATGGACATAAAAAAACAACAAGCATCATGAAAACAAAAAATTTTGGTCTTTTTTCGAAAAAGAAAAAAACAAATTATCCTGTAGAGAAGGGGGGGGAAAAAGGGAGAAAGGGGAAGCCCTTTTTAGGGCAAATGTTTCCTATCTCCATTCCTACCCTTGTCCATTCCCACCTTAACCTCAATCTCTCCCTACCCCCCCCCCCCCCCCCTTCCTCCAAACCACCCCCCTACTCCCCAAAAAATTTTCCACCTGGCCTGTCTAGACCGGAACGGGCCTGCTGACTGAAGCACCTGCACTGACCAATCAGCCCCCCTCACCTGCCGGCCTCAAAAGACGATGCCCAAGAGCCGGGGGGTCCACTGCCGCCCCTTCTGTCCCCTTCAAGTGGCCAAAAACAGCTGGTCGGTCATTTCTGTCTGTCCACCTGTCTGCCTGTCATGTCTTTGTACAGGTTTCTAATCTGAATTGCTTCAGTGTTATATTACGTCCCCCCAGGCGGGGGGTTTGGGGGTGTTTCATCCCTGGTACAGCTCCATCGTTTCTTTTTAAGACTTTTCCCCCCCCCCTTTTATCCCCATGGGGTTTTCCCTTACCCTCCCTTTATCCCCCCCTTTACATTTTTGCCAAAAAAAACAAACAGAAGTCAAAACGTAGAGTAACCGTGGGTTTAAAATCGGGTTGATATTCATACTTGAATTACTTTTCGTGTAACATTAATCTCGAATAACCAAAAAAATCAAACTTTGCCCCTCAGAGAGAGAGAGAGAGAAAAGGGGGAAGAGGAGAGAGAGAGAGGAGAGAGAGAGAGAGAGAGAGGGAAACACGTGGGAGCAATGGGGGTAGATGTTTAAGCATGTGGGCGTCTTTCAAACAAAAACAAAAAAAAATTGTCAAAAAGAGGGGCGCCTCAAGCACGCTGAAAAAACTGCACGTAGAAGGGGAAAACCTCTCTTTTCCATTACTGCTGTTGTCACTGGCCCCCCCCAAAAAGGCCTGAGTTTACAGCAGAGCGAACTGTTTTTTTTGTTTTTTTTTCACCTTGCATTCCACCTTGGTACCTAAGAAAATGATGATCACCTATAAAGTTGACCCTTTCCCTAATTCAGCTTCCCCAATTTTACAACACGTACTCCACGTTTTTTTTCAATAGTCCAAGGGGCAGACAGATCACAAGAGACTGTCACAATGCGCCCGCGCCAAAAACCACACAACAACACACACACACACCACACACATGCACCCACGCACACACACACACACACACACACCAATCACACAAACAAAAAAACACACACACAAAACAAAAACACACCCACACCCCACACACCACAAAAAAACTCCACAGTCCCCACCCCCCCCACCCCTCTTTAAAACCCCAACCCCAACCCCCCACCCCCCCCTCTCATGCACACACAACAACACCACACACACACCACACACACAACACACACAAACACACACCAATCAAAACCCCAAAGCCTTCCTTGGGAAAAACCAGGTTTTTTGTTGGGCAGTGTAAAGTACAATTTAAGCAACCGTCGGGATGGGGCACGTTTTCCTCTAAAGCAGGGACACAACCATGTCACGGGAAATCCCCCTACCCCCCCAGCAACCCCCCTGGGGGATAGCATCTGTTGCTAGGGAAACTCTGAAAGCACAGAGGCCAAGGAGTTCCCCCCCTGCCTTTTGGGGAAACATAGAGTTCTTTCCCCCCTTCCTTCCAGTGTGGGGGGTTGTGTGTGTGGGGTGTTTGTGTGTGTGTGGTGTGTGTTTTTTAAAAACAAAATAAGAAAACAACAACAGCAGACAGAGCTCTCTACCAAAAAATATATTTTTTTAAACACTTCCCCCCACCCTTCTCTATACCAGCCCCACCCAACATCATTGATCATTCCCATTCCCCCAAAAAGCTTATAAAACAAGGCAACACTTTACTCACTTCTACAATGGCATCATCCTAAACCTTCATGACCCCCCAAAAATTTAAAAATAATAAAAAAAAAAAAATTTTAAAATTTAAAATAAAAAAAATGAATACTTAATAGCGCCTATTCTCGGCTAGAACCAAGCTCTAAGCGCTTTACAATCCACTCCTTACACAACGGCTGCCTACCGGGGGATGCCGATTGAGACCCCTCCACTGGCGCTTCATTCAGTTTTTTCCCGTGTCACCATCAATATCGTTCAATTCGTTCACCGTTTTTTTACTTCCTTCATTCTTTTCCTTTTTCTTACGCAGGGTCATCTGTTTTAAACGTGTCATCCATACCCAACGCCAAACGGCCTCTCTTTTGAAAGTTGGTGATGGGGTTTTACGTGTGTGCAAGAATTATGCTGCGTTTACAACGGGAAACCCCTTTATATCTCATTCGGGAGGACGTATGGGGAAAAGGATCTGAACAATTAACTCCGAGGGAAAAAACCCCCCTTCCGAAACGCCCCGGGGGAGATTCGAACCCGCAACCCCCGGGTCACCCAAAATTACAGTCAGGCGCTCACCAACTGACTATTTCCCGGAAAAATAGCTACTATCATCATATTTACCACCTATTCGTTTTTGGGTTTTTCATCATTTCTTTCCTTAACAAACCATTATCAAACGCCAAATCACTACCATCACTAAAACATCAACCATAAACACATTAAAAACAAACAAACCCTACTGTTTTACTACCCTCCGAACCCTTTTTTTCTTGCCTTCGTGTTTACCCCCGTTAACACTAAACTAATTTTTTTTTTAAAACAAAAAATAAAAAAAACGTAGTTTTTTATTTTACGTTTTTACTCGCCACATTTCATTATTTGGCTATTGTTTTCCATTTTTGTTTTTTCACATTCTTTTTTCCCCCAATCCCCCTTAACAGCCTCGTTTTCAACCACCCCCATTTTGCGCCAATTTGAGACATGAGTGTTCTCGCTCTTTGATTTTGTTGTCCTAAATTGTTTGTTTTTTGCCGGGGAAAAAGACCCAAAGGTGGCAGTTTTTGTCCCCATCTGTTGTCTACTCTGGGAGACAAACCCTTTCGTTTACAGCTTATGGGTGAAAGAAAAGAAGGAAAAAATTGAAAACACTGGCAATAATTTTTTTATTTCCCCTGTCATTTCAAAACCTTAGAATCGATTTATATAACACCAAACACACCCAAACCCCACACAACACAACACACACAAAACACACACCACACACACACAAAACACCTCTCTCTTCTTCCTCCCCCTCTCTCCTCTCTCTCTCAGACACACAACACACACTCCACACACACACACACCCCTCTCTTTCCCCCTCTCCCCTCTCTCCTCTCCTTCTTCGTCTCCCCCAACCACACCCATAACCCCCCCTCCTTTTCCTTCCCCCACACACACACACACACCACACACCACACACACACCAACACACACACACATACAGAGAGAAGACACACACACCATGGAGGGGAAAAGGGGAACGAAGTACGGACGAAAACGTTCCGCATGAAACGCTTCACTGAGGGCGTGAGCTATTGATTTCCCTGGGACAAGGGACCTTTTGTCATGCCTGTCTAACTTTGGTCTCCTGCCCCGACCCATCATTAGACCCGGCTCCGTTGGGGTGGCCCCGCCAGATACGAACAGCACAGTCCCTCGAATAAATTGTGTTCTAAATGCGGCAGAAAATCCCTCCAGAAACCCCCCCCCCCCCCTCTTCCCGGGGACCTGCAAATGGCAAACGGGTAATCAAAAATAGTCCCAGAAATCAAGGTAAAACAACCCCCCCCCCCCCCCCTCCCCGGGCCATCCAGCCACCCCCAGATTAAAGGAAATCTTTTTTATCACTATTGGGGGACCCAAAAAAGGATGCAAGGAAGGGAAAATTTCACATAGACATAAAGATTCAACAAGAGAGCGACAAGAAAAGGTCTTTTCAGAAAAACGAATATCCTGTGGGGAGGGAGGGGGGGAGGTGAAGCCCGCATTTTTGGGGCCCCCTCCTACTTCCATTCTACCCTCGCCATTCCCACCTTTACTCAGCCCCCCCCCCCCCTCTCCCCCTCCGCAACCTCTTCTTTCCCAAAACCACCCTACTCCTGAGTTTCCCCCTAGCCAGTCTAACAGATGGCGTGGTGATTGAGCCCCCCTGAACAACGCCCCCTCAGCCTGCCCGCCACACGACTATAATTAGGCCAGGGCACGCGTCACCCCTCCTCGCCTCCAAGTCTGCCAAACAGCCCCCCGCCTGGTCACCTTTCCGTCCATCTGTCCGCCTGTCGCATGCTTTTACAGTTTTCTAATCGACATTCTTCAGTGTTCATCCGTCCCTGGGGGGGGGCGATGGTGTCTTCATCACGTATACGCCCCAGGGGGTTTTTTTTCAAAACTTTATCCCCCCTCTTTACATGGGTTTTAACCCCCCTTTATCCCACTTGAAAGCTGCTTAATTCATGAAGTCAACGGGAAAATAACACTTTAAACCCAGCTTGGTACTCATATTTCAGGATCTTACGACTACCACCAACTGGGAATTAATCAAAGAATCAAAATTTTCCCCAACGAACGAAGGGGGGGAGGAGAGAGAGAAGAGGAAGAGAGAGTGAGAGAGAGAAAGAAGGAGAGAAGGGGCACGTGGGGCCCCGGTTGAGGAATGTGTGTTCAGCAGTGTGTCGTCTTTTCAAAAAGCAAAGTGAGTCAACAAAGGGGCCACACGCGCTGAAACACCCCCACCATGAAAGGGGAAAATCAACTTCCCCCTTACGTTTTTGTCACTGCAGCTAAAGCCTAATCCGCAGCATAAATGGCACGGTTTGTTTTTTTTTCTTTTTTCAATCAGTTCCAAACCCCAGTACCTAAGACAATCTGATCACCTAAGATTTTTATCCCCCACATCTCATCCCCAAATTTCCGTGCGCCCACTGTTTTCTTTAAATAGTTTTAAAGGCAGACAAACCACAGAACTGTCACACACACCCCACACACACACACACACACACAAAAACCACAACCACACATTCTACTCCTCCACCCCTACCCCAACCCCAACGCCCCACACGCCCCCTCACAACACACACCACAACACACCACCAAAACCCCAACACACACACACCACACTGCCCGAAACAAAGAAACCCGCTTGGAACGCCGGGGGGTTGTTGCGTTAAATGCAATTATCACGGACATGGGGTGTGGTCACGTTCCTGCGAAAGCGGGACACAACTATTCCAAGCAAAATCCCCCCCCCCTCTGCAAGCCCCATCTGGGTGTAGCGTCTTTTTGTTTTGGAACCCCCGTAGCTACGGGGCCAAGGAGTCCCCCGCCGCATTTTTGGAAAATACATTTTTTCCCCTTCCCCCCAAATCAGTTCTCTGTGTGGGGTTTGTGTGTGTGTGTGTGTGGTGGGGTTGTGTGTGTGTGTGTGTTGTGTGTGTGTGGTGGTTGGTGTTTTGTGTGGTGGGGGGGGTGTGTGTGTGTACTGGGGGATGGGGGAAAAAAGAGGCGTCTAACTTTTTCATTTTTTACCCGCTCGCAAAGCCCCTCTGATGCTGCTCTGCTGCTGCTCAAAAAAAGGGAAGCCCACCCAACGGGTTCGAAGGTTTTCACAGACCAAGTCCAAAATCTCAAACTTCTCGAAAGCGAGATAGTAACGCCCCGTTCACAAAAAAATGTTGTAACATACTAAGATCGTCCCCGAGTAATGAAAACGCGGTCCCCTGTCTGCTCATTCAAGCCCTACAAACCACATTTTTGGTGGGGCCGGGTCAGGGGCAAAAATCCCTCACAAAAATGTCTCTGATAAAAGAAACCCGCACTTTGCAGCTTGCAATCCACGCCTAACTGCGCACCCGAAGACTTAGATCATGAGAGTTGGAATTCGGGTGAACTTTTGGGGACAATTGTATTTCAAGGGCCCCTTGGGGTATCTATAGTTCAAGGGGGCTCTTTGGGGTTTTGTGTTTAAGGAAAAACTTGGGGGATTTTTTTTTTGGGAAACATTTGGGGGGCATTGAATTTTTGGGAACACTTCGGACATTTTAAACCAAGGGAAAACTTGGGGAAAATTTGTATTTAAGGGAACGCTTGGGGCTTTTTTTTCAAGGTAAAAACGGGGGTTTTGTAAAATTAAGGGGAAAACTTGAAGATCTTAATTTAAGATTACTTGTGATTTGTATTTTAAAAAGCACTTTTGGGTATCTTAAATTTAGGGGGCACTTGAACATTTTTAATTTAATGGGAAAACTTGGAATTTTACTTTAGGGGGCACTTGGGCCTTTTTTTATTTTAAAAAATTTTTTTAATACTTTTTATTCCAGGGGAAAAATTGCATTTCAAGGGCACTTCAAATTTTCTTAATTCAAGAGTACACTGGAATTTGTCATCAAAGGGAAATTTAAAATTTGTTACTCAAAGTAACACTTGAACATTTGTAATTCAGGGGCACTTTGGATATTTAAAACCTAAGGGGGAAAATTCAGTAATTGTAGTTAGGGGAAAACTCGAACGTAAGAATTCAAAAAGCACTGAAGATCTGCTTTTTATGGGAAACATTTAAGCTTTTAAGTTCGGGGGAAAATTTCTGGGGACTTTTCAAACAGGGGTACACGCAGGGCTTTTGTCATTTAGGCAAATACTGAATACAAATTAAAAAAAAACAACCAGGATATTTTAATTCAAAAAA
>JAMYXO010009158.1:0-10032 GCA_033310375.1 Conus canariensis
ACATGCGCGCGCGCGCGCGCATACACACACATACACACACACACACACACACACACACAAACACGCACGCACGCACGCGCACACACACACACACACACACACACACCACACACACACACACACACACACACACACACACACACACACACACACAAATGTAAATGAATCAGGCGTAAGAGCACAAGGCAAACTTCTCCTTCCCGAACATGAACATGCACACCATCATGCATGTACATCAAGCTCCGTTCTGACAGCTTTAAAGTCAACAGTCTAGCATATTTGCTCTGCTGTCTATCTATATATGACGCATTCGAATCTGCTGCCGAGAATGACAGTATTGATTTCGTTTCATATACGGATTTTTCGAACGTCACTGAATCACTGCCTTCAGACGTCACACACAAAACTAACTGTCATTTGAAGCCGTTGTCACTGATGATGATGCCAGGCTGCTTCGACTCAGATTCCATACGTGGCTGTGAAGGAGTGGTAGAAATGGGGGTCACTGAAAGCTAAAATTAAGTAAAGCGTCCTTAGCGAGTGGTGTTCCTTCAGAATCTGTATTCCTAGGATAGGCCTCAGCATGCGGAAAGGTCGGAGCTTATATGACGATACATACGGTATTTGTATTGCTCAATGGAGAACAAAAGGCACTGGACTTAATCGATGCATGCAGTAGTGGTATAGTTCAATATAGAACTCATGGCACAGGATATAATTAGTGTATGCAGTACCAGATCCACCCATCTGTCACTGCACAACGACCCATGATACGCATCACACTTGTGCCACACACACACACACACACACACACACACACACACACACACACACACACACATACGCGCGCGCGCGCGCGCGGATGTCAGCCTCTGTACCGTATCCAACTCCTCCTGTCTCCTCCTGAAGAATCCTTAGATAAAGTTTGCGTTAGATCAATGCTACTAGTGTTATTAAGTTTTTATTTTTAACCGAAAAAAAGGTCGACCCGTTATCTCTCACCCTCACTCTTCTGCTGGTGTCGTGCCGAGGCACCTTCAGGGTCAACTTACTTCTTCTTCTGTGTACGCAGGCTGATGCTCCTGCCGACACTCCCTGTATAGACAGGCAGGTATTAATCCCATCTGCTCAACAAAGGGAGTGGAGTTTTGTGTGTATGACTGTTTTTTTTATCCCGCCATTAAGGCAGCCATACTCCATCTTCCGGGAAAGTGCATGCTATGTGTAACGTGTCATCCATACCAACGGCCAAACTGGCCTTCACTTTCGAAAGTTGGTGATGGGATTTTACGTGTGTGCAAGATGCTATGCGTGCGTTCACACACGGAACCTCGGTTTATAGTCTCATTCGAAGGACTGTATGGGAAATGGAGTCAGAACCAATGTTAACTCCGAGGGAAAAATCCCCTGTACCGAAACGGCCCAGCGGAGATTCAAACCCGCAACCCTCGGATTACGAGTCCGGCGCTCTACCAATTGAGCTATTCCGGCCCCAGGTCAATTTACAACAAAATGCAAAGCATATAAACATACTCCCAGTTTATCTTGAATACGCGTGTGATATTCCATAAAGAGGAAAAGCCGTTTTGGCCCGTTATAGCCGTTAGTAACGGCTATTCTGGTAAACATCGGCCATCATCTGTGACCCATAATGAACATACCTACAAATTTTCAGAAAGATCGGCCATGTACTTTCTGAGATTTTCCATAAAGAAGAAAAATGTTATGGGCTGTTATAGCCGTTAGTAACGGCTATAACGGTAAAATAAAACGTCGGGCATGATCCGTGACCCATAATGAACATACCTACACATTTTCAGAAAGATCGGCCAAGTGCTTTCTAAGATATTCCATAAAGAAGAAAAACAGTTATGGGCCGCTATAGCCGTTAGTAACGGCTGTAACGGAAACATAACACATCGGGCATCATCCGTGACCCATAATGAACATGCCTACAAATTTTCGGAAAGATCGACCAAGTACTTTCTGAGATATTCCATAAAAAAGAAAAAAACCGTTATAGCCGTTAGTAACGAATATAACGGTAAAATAATACATTGGGCATGATCCGTGACCCATAATAAATATACCTTCAAATTTTCAGAAAGGTCGGCCAAGTACTTTCTGAGATATGTACCTTCCTTGAGCCAGGGCTACTTTACATGAGCTTAGGACATGCTCCACTGTTTGTTTTTCATGGCAGAGGGGGCATGCAGGATCGTCTGTTTTTCCACACTCCACCAGGTTTGCATTTGAGGGCAGAAGGTCATATGCAGATCTGAGAATGAAGCTGATCCTGAGAGGGGCCATGTGCCAAATGTCATTCCAAGTGAGACTTCTTTGGAGTGCATTCTCCCACGTTGACCATTGCCCTTGCTGGCTCTGCTGGACTGCTTTTTGGAGTCTTTTTTGGTCTTCTTCTTTTCTCATCTCCTGAATCATCATGTCTCTTTTGGCTTTTCCTTTGGCCTTTGACCACCATTCAGTTTTGGGCACCCCCAGTCCTTGTCTGTTGGTCTGTGTGTGTCCTGTTATTTCTCTGATCTTGAGACTTTCTTTTGCAGAATCCATCGCCTCTTGAACTTTCCATTTTCTGCCTGTCTTTAGCTGGGGCTTGATTGTTTCTACCACCTTGTCTCCTGAGTCCTCCAGCATGCTTTGAAGTCTGATCTTCCCTGCTTTGTATTCCTCCAGGATGGATTTCAGTGGTAGTTTCAGCTTTGCTTGGCGACAGTACAGCGCTACGTCAGTCAGACAGGGTGGGACACCAAGCCATTTCCTTGTGAACTTGTTGATTTTGGCTTCCATTGCCTCCACTATGCTGGTGCAGATGTCGTATATCATCAGAGGCCATAGGAGCTTTGGTATCAGCATGAACTGCAGACACCAGACCTTGTATTTGCAAGGGAGCCCACACTGGTCAATGGTCTCCAAGCCTCCTTCCGACATCTGTTTGGTTTCTTTTGCTCTTTGTGTGTCTTTCAGGGTATCATCATACCAACTTCCAAGGCTTTTGACTGGCTCTTCTGTGACTGTTAGAATGGCCTGGTTGGCAACACTGAAGACCACAGATTCGGCCACTTTTCCTTTCCTCAGTGAGAGACTCCGTGATTTCCTTGGCTTGAACTTCATTCTGGATGAAGCAACTATATCATCCAGCCTCTCCAGCACATGACGTGTCTCGTATTCTATGGATGAAATCACTGTAGTGTCATCCATGAAGGCCTTGAGAGGGGGCATCTTGTATCCATCACCAAGGTCTGTTTGTCTTGCGTTGCTCGTTGCTGCTTTCAAGATGACTTTCATTGCCAACACGAACAGTATTGGGGAAATTGCACAGCCCATTGCAATGCCCACTTCCAAGTTGATCCAGTCTGTTGTGTACTGCTGTGAACCGCATTGAGAAGCCATTGAAGTACTTCTTGAGCATGTCGCGGATGTTCTTTGGCACATGGTACATCTCAAGAGCCAGCTGTATTATCTCATGGGGTACAGATCCATGTGCGTTTGCCAGATCAAGCCACACTACGTCCAGGTCTCTCTTTTCTGTTTTTGCTCTTTAGATTGCGTCCCAGAGCATTGTGGCGTGTTCTACACAGCCAACCACGCCTGGGATGCCACCTTTCTGGACTGACACATCCAAGTACTTGTTTTCCATGAGGTACTTGGTCAGCCTTGCTGCCATGACAGAGAAGAGATTTTCCCTTCGACGTTCAGTAGTGATATTGGCCTGAACTGGCTGGTGTCACTTGAGTTTTGCTCTTTGGGGATGTACACACCATCTGCTGTCATCCACTGGCCGCTGATCTTCTGGTTTCTCCAAGCTGATCGCAACAGCCTGTGGAGCCACTCCAGCACCTTGGGACATTTCTTGTACAGCTGGTAAGGTATTCCGTTTGGCCCTGGTGATGCTTTGGCTCTGGCTTTGTCGACCACCTTCTTGATTTCCGCCAACGTTGGTGGTTTGTCATTGAACTGTTCCTCAGGGTTGATTGGCCACACCAGACCTTGAATGTCGAGTGGTGCTTTGCTCTGTGAGTCAGAGTATGTTTTCCTCAGATGCTGCTCAAGAACTCCTTTGTCCACACTTAGGTTCCCAGATTTCGGCTGCTAAATAGTGTTCTGGCAAACTGGAAGCGGTCTCTGAAGAAGCGCTCTTGGGTCTTCTTCTTTTTGCTCTTCCTCTTCCTCGCAGATTCCGCTTTGCTGAGGGCGCTGCGTTTTGCTTTCAGGTCTTTCCAGAGTTTTTCCAAGCCTTGTTTTTCAGCTGGCAGTGCGGTCTTCGTTTGCTTCTTGAGGTTTTTCTTTTGGACCCTGATCTTGTCCATCTCTTCTTGGCGTCTGGATTTCTTTGGAGGTGTTTTCTCTTTGGGTAGTTTTGCTCCATAGGCGTCTCTGCAGGTGGCAAACACAATGTCCCCATATGTGGCTAGTTTGTGTTCCAGGGTGCTTTTCCCTATCAGTGCACCGAGTCTTTGGACGATTTTTGCATCCAGTTTCTCACAATCCTCAGTTTCGTTTGCTCGTGGCAGGTTGAGTTTCAGGCGCCTGGCATCGAGGGCCTGTGCAAATTCCTCATCCGAACCAACAGCGTGGATGTCCTTGGCACTGTGGTTTAAATCCTGGCCTTGGTCTTCCGACGTCTTAACTGCTGATGCAGTGTGCTGCTGTTCACTCGGATGAGTCTTCACACATCCTATCTTTGTTCTGTGGATCTTCATGCCACGGTTGGTAGCGTAACGCTTTCCACAGACACATGGATATTCCATTTGGTCCATGTTCATAGTCCGTCTGGGATTTGCAGTCGTGATTGGTTGAGCACCGATGGATTCATCATTCTCTCCCCCTTTCGGTGAATCCTGGGAGCATCTTTTCATTTTGTATTTAGTAGCCACATGTTGAAGGCAAAGTGGGGAGCCAGCCCACAGAGCCCTTGGTTCTGGTCTTTCCCACTGTTCTCCGGTCTTTCCCGGACGTCCTCCGGCCTATTCCCGGACGTTAATGGTTTACCCATGCATCAGTAGAAAGAAACTCGTGGAAAGCGTGGCAGCAGAGAGTCTTCAGAAGAGAAGCCCCCTTCAAGCACTCTCCTGACACTCTAGGGGGGTTGGGCCACACCCGGTTGATGACTCCGGATGTCCCTCTGCTGCCCCTTTTTTTCCCATCTTGGGACGAGCGATGGCTGGGATTCGAACCCATGACCCTTTGGACATGCTCATTTTCCACTTAATGACTCGCACTCTAACCACTGAGCCACTGGGGCACCTGATATTTGTAGGGAAATTTAAGCCTTATGAAGTTCACTTTTGTTCCTCCTTGACCAGATCCAGCTTGAACACCTCTCTGCCGCTTCTGCCAATGCTTTCAGGGCTCTGGATTTTTCCCTCCCTGCAACTGAGAGCTGTTTCATGACGGTAAAATAGCACATCGGCATCATCCTTGACCCATAATGAACATACCTACAAATTTTCAGAAAAATCGGCCCAGTAGTTTTGTCTGGAGCGAGTGGAACACATTTTGACCACGGACGGACACACACACAGACAGACAGACAGCATTTCTTCGTTCCCATTCTAAAGTACTCCCTGTTCTATAAGAACTGGGAGTACAAAAAGAGGAACTCCAAGAAGGCGCCAAGGAATTCTGGAGGCACTGCACCCACTAATGCGCACAAGCAACTCGGCGAACCAGATATCCAGGCCGACAGGATCAGCTGGCGTATATGAGCGATTGAGAGACGTGTGTGCCAATTTGTCTCTTTTCTTCTTTCCTTTCCCTTTCTATTTTTGAATCACCCTGGTGTATCTTTCCGTTTGACTATAGGTCGATCTTGTTTTTGAGTCGTAGATCAGCGTGGGAGGGACAATAAATATCTCAACAATGTGCACACAAGCTGCTTGCCATTCTTTAAGCACCGTATTGAACTGTTCCATATAATCATTGTTGCGTTGAGATTTGAAACGGAGGGGGTGGTGGAGGGGGGAGGGGGGTAGAAAGAGAGCATGCGTGTATATTGCTGTAATTTCCTTTTTGTGTGAGAAATGAGAGCCATATCATCTTCTGATACTCTGTGATTTTACTGCCATGTATCTTCAGCATGGGATCTTAATGTGTCTGTCAACACAGTTCATATGAACGAGGAGCCCAGTCGTAGATATTCCAAAGCACAGGGGCAACGTCATTTTACTGTGTGTAAATGGTACGTATGACGGACCGTATTTTGTCCGGTCCCAAATTTTGGGGTGACGTTGACCGGAACAGGGAAACCTGTAAAACCGGTTGGCCTGTTTCCTGACTGCTACTCACCTGCGTTTTGTGTAAGTCAGGTGAGCGAAGATTTCCCTTCAGTCTCCGCAGAGCTACCGACCGAGCAACACTTCCAGACAGCCGAAGGGAGACTGAAGGAAGGTTTTTGCTGGCAGTCGGGTGTGTGTTGATCATGAACTGAAGTTAGGATGTGTATAAATGGAGTTGTTTTTCCTGCAGTGGTTGGAAACTTTACAGCTCTTGGTAAAGGTCTAAAATATTTAATTGTTTCTTTGGTATAGCTTATGATTTGACGAGACAAAGGGTGACAGTAAGAAGTTGTAGTTAGTGAATGCGAGTCGTGAGGAGAATGGAGTGAGCAGAAAGAAGAAAGAATATGTATACTGATATGTGTTCGGGAAAAAAGTAATCTAGTTAAATCACTGTATTATTGGGGAAAAAAGTGTTGTTTATCTTTTTCCCGAAGGTATCATAATGACGTGAGTGTTGGTGAGCTCTGGAAGTGAGCAATGAAAATCATTATGCATGAATTATTGTAAAATGTATTCTGATTCTTGTTGTGGAAAGAAGAAGAGGGACGAACGGAAATCGTTCCTTGATATGTAGTTGGACATGCCTAGTGATGAAAGTGAACATTTTTTTCTCGATAAAAAGGGACGAACGGAAATCGTTCCTTGATATGTATTTAGACACGTCTAGTGATGATGATGAACATTCCTTCGATGAAAAGGGACGAACGGAAAGCGTTCCTTGAAATGTTATTGGATACGTCTAGTGATTATGTGATATGATAAAAACATTCTTTTCTTGATAAAATGGGGCAAACGGAATTCGTTCCTTTATATGTAATAATTGTATTCTTGGTACTTTAAAAAAGGGTTCCATGTGGAAATCCTTTCCTTCAATGTAAAAATCATGGTGTTAATCAAAGAAAATTTTCTATTGTAATGCACCCACTGTATTGAAACTTTGTCGATTCTGTTATGGATATTTTTCCCCAAGTTCCAATGAAATGTATTTCCGTGTCCGACCTGGAACTGACTGCCATCCGGGTGTGGGGTGCAGCCTGTGTCCAGCCCCTGTCTCTACCCTGCCAGGGTATTGAGCGGCTGACCGGGGGTCGGTAGACGTCGTGTGTGCACCACCAACCGGTGTGGGGTGCAGCACGAGCCCAGCCGCCGTCTCTGCCCAGTGGGAGGGGAGTTGAGAGGCTGTCCGCGTGGTCAGCAACGAGCTGGAGTGAGAAAGGGCTTCAGAAGTCGTCAGGACGACGACTTGTGTTTCTTCTGCTGTGTGGGAGTCCCTGGAAGGACTCCACGAATCTACCTCCGTGAGCGGGTCGTTTTCCCCACGAATCTACCTCCGTGAGCGTGTCGACGTGTATCCTGTTGTGTGGAAGTTCCTGGAAGGACTCCACGAACTGCTTTCGTTAGTGATTCCTGTTCTATGTGAAGACTGTGTGATTCGGGCCGGACGCGGCCAAGTGCATAGACTCCGTGATGACACTGCTGTGGGTGCCAGCCTAGCCTGCTGTATGAAAAGAATTGTGTTGTTGTGACTGTGTAGTACCTAGTTTTGTTGCGCGCCCTTTGGTCGTGGCGTAAACCAATTCATATATTTGATTGTCCTTATTGTGTCTTATGCAGTTGTTTTCTGATTTGGTGGCTCAGGCAGCAAAAGAAAAAAAAAGTAGAAACTTAACCTGTTGCCTGGCTGTCTATGTTCGTGTGCTGTGGGTGTGTGTAGGGAAAAGTCGTACACGCATCCAAACTTCTTCAGGTGAGAGTCAGATAGCAAAACACGCACCGCACACCATCCGTAACAGTATGTAATGAAATCCACGTACACCAAAGTAAATTGGCTTGTAATGGCAGCTCAGTACGTCCATAGCCAAAGTAAAATGAAACGCAATAATAGTCCTGTACATCCCTGGATAAAGTAAAGAGCATTAATGACAGCCCTGTACCCCCGTGCAGTACCCTCAGTTATCTGTAGTGACAGAGAGGTAAATACTTTCAGTATCTTCAATAACTAGCAGTGGAGGTTTAAACTCTCACTATCTTGGGTTATCAGAAATTTCAGATAGGTAGCCTCCTGCAGTGCCTTGGTTATCTGTAGTGCCAGAGTGATAAACACTTGCAGTATCTTCAGCTTTCAGTTTTGTGAGGTAGGTAAACCTCTCAGGTATTTTGTGTTATTAGTAGTGCCAGCGAGGTGAATAGTTTCAGTTCCTTTAGCTGTCGGTCGTAGACAGGTAACCACGACAACTATCTTCTGTTATTAGCAAGGCCGGGAAGTCAAACACTTCCCGGATGTTTAGCTGTCAGTGGTATCCTGCAACCTAGTGCTGTACCTTCGGTTATCATTTTTGCCAGCAACACTTCCAGTACCTTAGCAGTAATGCAGGTAATAAAAATCCTGAGGTATCGTGAGCTGCCCCTTGTGCCAGATAGGTAGTCTCTCATCTCATCTCATCTATCCCGGAGTCTTGAAAACCTCTGGGGCGCCACAGAAGACTTCGCAGCCAGCGTCCTTCATTTCTCCCAGTTGTCAGACGCTCTTAGGACGTTGCTGAGTGTGAGATCAGTCCATTCACTGATATTGTCCTCCCATCTCTACAGATAGATTGTACATGCAGTATTTGCCGTGTCAACCGTAAGTTTTGGTGTGAAAAACATAGCTTTGATTATCAATAATTATGAATGTCTGTAGTTTCCAAGGACAGTCCGATATTACGATCACCCAGTAATCATATACATGCTAGTGCCTATGTCCTTCATGCACACGATCAGGTACGAAGGTGAAAGACACTTCAACTCATACTGAGATTTTGGTTTGGTTTGGTAATCACAAAAGCACCCAGCATGCACAAGTATACATGGATAGGAAATGGACACATTAATGATAAATATGCATCGGAGTGCCTTGCGATGAATACATAGATATAAACAGAGAGAGAGAGAAAAGAGAGAGAGAAAAGAGAGAGAGAAGAGAGAGAGGGGAGAGACAGAGAGACAGAGAGAGAGAGAGAGAAAGATCCTGTATTGTTTTTCATGGGTAGCATTATCTCAAGATCCAACGGCGCTTAACAGCTTATTCATTACAAATAACAGACGTCTGATTGGCGTTTGTCTGATTGACGTTTGTCTATCTGCCGGATCAGGATCGGCTCACTGTCGGTTGCAATGACACGACGACAACAAGCTAATCACGGGCCAGCAGCTTTGTTCTCATGACGTCATCCGATCGACTTTCCTTTCAGTGAGTAGAAAAATAGCTCAAGTCTTCCGTCGAGCACCTGCATTCCACTCGCGGTATGACCCACGATTATATAACCTCATCACAGAGAGAGAGAGAGAGAGAGAGAGAGTGAGAGAGATATGCGCAAGTGTTAGATTCTGCTCACACTAACATTTCTGTACAATGACGCAAAGAACCTCACATCTTAATAATTGTTTCTTACATTTCTCCCGCTGTACCATGCATTTGATATATCATTTACTTTCCTAAATTAAAAATATCGTCTACAAGAACGAAGTGTAGAAATATGACAAAACAGGGAAATTTTTTTCGTTCTATAATAATAATAATAATGAATACTTATATAGCGCCCATTCTCGGCTAGAGACCAAGCTCTAAGCGCTTTACAATCAAAAAACTCGCTTACACAAGGGCTGCCTACCCGGGTAGTGCCGACTGAAGAGCTGCCCGCTGGCGCTTCATTCAGTCGTTTCCCGTGTCATCCAGTCAATATCGTCCAATATC
>JAMYXO010009159.1:0-10026 GCA_033310375.1 Conus canariensis
TCTGGGCTTGTGGAGAACAAGGCGAGCCGAATGATTCTGTATGTGTTGAAGTTTATTTAGTTGATTGTTGGGGAGACCAGCAAGTAGAGAATTACAGTAGTCTAGTCTGGAGAATATAAAAGACACAGCAAGTTTACTGGCAGCATCAGTGGATAGAAAGGAGCGGACCTTACCTGTTCTGCGTAAAAAAGTACAGAGTACGGCATAACAGTTCGGCATGTGCTTCCATAGACAAGGTTTCATGTAGGTAGAAACCAAGATTCCTGACAGTTTGTGAGAGATGGATACGTCACAACCAGAGACAGACATAGCGGTATGAGTAACCTGATTGATCTTTGAATTAGTGCCAGTCACAATGAGCTCAGTTTTATCATAATTCGTTTTCAATCATGCAGAAACCCCAGCCATTTCTCATGGCAGCCGAATCTCTCATCGCCTGGTGGTCCCAGGCACGCACATGCTTCATGTGAGTAACAAAGTGCAGGATGAATGGGATTGCCTCAAGCCTTCCACCTGCACTTTTGGACATGGATATGGCCCTTTGCAGTCGGCTGGGCTATAAACAACATTACCTTACCTTTACCTGTCTCACATTGGAACTAGTGTTTGGACTGAGTAGTTGTCGAAACCACAGCTTACCTCATCAACTGAACGTGTATATATATATATATATATATATATATATTATGAACAATATAAAAAAGTTCTTTAAAAATCTGAAGGTGCTCAACCCCTTGGGAGCAACATCTGTTAAAAAATATTTTTAAAATGAAGTGGTAAAATCTACAAGCTTGTTTCTAGCGTTGCTATCTTCAGATGTCTTTTGGGGCACGCCAACGATCTTTTATGGCGTGCGGGACTTGATTTCAACTCTGTGTGTGCAGGCGGATCTCATTTGCTGCACGTGCGGCCTGTGGTTCTTATTGGGCCTGTTCAGGTGGAATGTGCTAGCAAAGATTTCCACTTGTGCCTGCAATTGTTTACAATTTCTACTTTTGTGTTCAGAGTTGCTAAGTGTGGTTTGCATAATATTAACCATTTTTCTGTGGAGCATAGATTGCATCTTTTTGAAATATTGTTGTATGGTGTTGCTCTTTTTATGATTTTCCATGATATGTTGTAGTCTATTTTTTATCTTTGAGTCTCCAGATGTATTTGCTCAGCTCTGTTTGATTTTGTATTTTTCATTTTTGAATGACTGTTTGTGGTTTGCGTATCTGGTTTTGAAAGTGTTTTCAGTAATCCCTACATATGTTTCTTCTTCATTTTCTGATGTTACCGTAGCTTGGTATACAATGTTGCTGTGAAGACATTTGTGCGCAACATGAGATGGAAGGCGTTCTTCTTCCTAAACCCAAATGCAAAGAATGAAGACAAAAATACATATGGATTCAAATCATGGCGATCACCTCCGACAATAGATGAAATGAAACCTTTGAAGACAGTAATCCCTACATATGTTTCTTCTTCATTTTCTGATGTTACCGTAGCTTGGTATACAATGTTGCTGTGAAGAAATTTGTGCGCAACATGAGATGGAAGGCGTTCTTCTTCCTAAACCCAAATGCAAAGAATGAAGACAAAAATACATATGGATTCAAATCATGGCGATCACCTCCGACAATAGATGAAATGAAACCTTTTGAAGACAAAATGAAGGGACTGATAGCCAATATTAAATTCAAAAAATCAAATAACAACTTTCAAACATCACTAGCAAATGATATAAAACAAATCCAAAATGATAAAAAGATATTCGTAAAGGCTGACAAAACGAGCAATTTTTACAAAATGGAACCAAACGAATACTCTCAACTCTTAAACAAAAACATCCAGAAAAACTACAAGAAAGCTGATAAAACTACACATAGCAACATCCGCAAAAAAGAAAAAGAGCTTGCACATCGCATGGAGTTAAGTGATAGGGTAGAGACAACAGCAACAAAGGAGGCCTTCATAACACTTAAAGACCACAAGCCTAACTTCCAAAACAACCCAACATGTAGACTAATAAACCCATCTAAATCCGAACTGGGCAAAATAAGCAAGAGAATTTTGGAAAAGGCTATAGAAGATATAAAATCAAACACCGAATACAACCTTTGGAAAAACAGCTATGAAGTCATACAATGGTTTAAGAAACTCAACAAACAGAGAAATACAATGTTCATTACATTTGACATAGTAGACTTCTATCCATCCATAGATGAAGAACTACTCAACAAAGCTTTGAAATTTGCCAACAAATACACAAATATAACAGAGTCAGAAATGGAGATTATTTTCCACACCAAAAAAACCTTACTCCATAGCAGAAATGAAACTTGGATTAAAAAAACGAGCAAAAACTCCACATTTGATGTAACCATGGGATCGTATGATGGTGCCGAAACATGTGAACTAGTCGACTATTCATGCTATCCAACATCCAAAAACAACTTGGAAAACAGGCCGGTTTATACAGAGATGACGGCCTCGCTGCATTAAACAACAATCCAAGAACCATTGAAAACAAGAAAAAAGAATTATGTAAAATCTTTAAAAACCACAACTTAAAAATCACAATAGAAGCAAACAAAAAAGTAGTGAATTACCTAGACATAACATTAGACCTCAATGACCATGTGTACAAACCATACAAAAAACCCAATGACATACCAGTCTACGTAAACATCAAAAGCAACCACCCACCATCTATACTAAAAACAATACCCAATGGTATAAACAAGAGACTATCCAACCTGTCATGCAACGAAAACGCATTCAATGATGCAGCAACAGAATATCAAGAAGCATTACAAAAAAGTGGTTACAATTACAAACTACAATACAGTCCAGACAACAACACGAACAGAATTAAGAAAAATAGAAAAGAAAGATCATATGGTACAACCCACCATACGATGGACAAGTAAAAACAAATGTAGAAAAGAATTCTTTAAAATCTTGGCAACATCATTCCCAAAAGAACACAAACTGTCCAAAATATTCAACAAAAACACCATTAAACTGTCATACTCATGTATGCCCAACCTCAAAAACATGATTGATTCATCTAACAAAATGAAAAGCAACATAAAAGAGAAGGGTGCCGAAAGGACATCTTGCAACTGCACTAAAAAAGAACAGTGCCCCCTGAGCAATAAATGTCTTCACAGCAACATTGTATACCAAGCTACGGTAACATCAGAAAATGAAGAAGAAACATATGTAGGGATTACTGAAAACACTTTCAAAACCAGATACGCAAACCACAAACAGTCATTCAAAAATGAAAAATACAAAAATCAAACAGAGCTGAGCAAATACATCTGGAGACTCAAAGATAAAAAAATAGACTACAACATATCATGGAAAATCATAAAAAGAGCAACACCATACAACAATATTTCAAAAAGATGCAATCTATGCTCCACAGAAAAATGGTTAATATTATGCAAACCACACTTAGCAACTCTGAACACAAAAGTAGAAAATTGTAAACAATTGCAGGCACAAGTGGAAATCTTTGCTAGCACATTCCACCTGAACAGGCCCCAATAAGAACCACAGGCCGCACGTGCAGCAAATGAGATCCGCCTGCACACACAGAGTTGAAATCAAGTCCCGCACGACATAAAAGATCGTTGGCGTGCCCCAAAAGACATCCTGAAGATAGCAACGCTAGAAACAAGCTTGTAGATTTTACCACTTCATTTTAAAAATATTTTTTAACATATATAATATATATATATATATATATATATATATATATGTGTGTGTGTGTGTGTGTGTGTGTGTGTGTGTGTGTGTGTGTGTGTGTGTGTGTTTAATGACATTCCAGTGTGCTTTTAAAAGATGTTTTTTAGCAAGTTGTGTATGTTGTTTGAAATCTGACTTGAGAGCTGGCTTGGTTGGGCTATATGCAACATTAACATTGCTCGTGTGCAGCTAGTGTGCGCTGGTGTTGCATCTGATTAATGCCGTTTTAATGGTGATAAATAAATGGATGATGAAATGGTGTTGTGGGCGTTCTTAATGTAGAGTGTGATTGTGATGGGCAAGCTACTGATGCAAACAAATTGCACGTAGTCCTTTTTTTTTTCTTTAACTTAATCTGAATAGCTGATCTGTTTCATAATGATTTTTTTTCTTCTGCAGTATGTTGACAAGAAAAGCTCAAGCTGTGGAGGAACATTCTGCATGAAAAGAAACAACTGCCTCAGCTCATGTGAACAACAAAAAAATGCCTGCAAAACTAAACAAAGTCAGCCCTTGACAACAGCTAGAAGAGTTCACAGATCACTCCAGTCTGCAAAATCCATTCCCGTGGCAAAAGATGAAATGTGAATAAAACTAGGCCTGACCTACAGTTGTGAAGGTGGGACACTGCACCTTGGAGTGACCATCATTGTATGTAAGGCCTGACCTACAGTTGTGAAGTGTGTGGGACACTGGCACCTTGGAGTTGTACCAGTCATTGTATGTAAGGCCTGACCTATCAGTTGTGAAGTGTGGGGACACTGGCACCTTGGAGTTGACCATCATTGTATGTAAGCCTGACCTATCAGTTTATGGGAAAATGAAAGTATGTTGTAAGCCTCCTAAGGGTAGTGTGTGGACATGGCACTGTGGGTGTAGTTGTTGTAGCCTGTATTTGGTGTGATGGTGATGTGTGTAGCGTGATTTAAACTCAGTCTGGCTACATTTATTTTTAGGAGAAAATGAGAATGACTGTAGAGGCCCTCCCTCCCCCCCCCCCCCCCTCCTCCTAGAAGATAGGCGTACTGGGTGTTGTGGCATGCGTTGTGTGTGGTTGTGCCGCGTGCGGTGTTCTGTGCCAGTGCGCGCACGCATGTGGGTCTGTTTAAAGGAAGAAAGGCAAATGGATGAGGGCAAAGGCACCCTCCCTCCCCCCCCCCCCCCTTTTTTTTTTTTTTCTTCAGAATGCCAGGCTGCATCTGGCTTCCATCTTCTGACTGACGTATGCACTGGTTGTCTACATTCAAAAAATAGGATCACCACCACCACCACCAACCTAGCTCTACTTTGTTGGTAAAAACAAGCAAAATCTTTCAAATTACCAGTGTTTTGCACTGGTATACTAACACAATCTGAATCCTTTTTTTTTCCCCCTTAATTCTACACTCCCCCCCCCCCCCCTGTAGCCCTCCCACACAGTGGCAGCTACTGGCTCCCATCCTCCTCCACCATTCCCCTTGTCTTTATCCTCTGGACAAAGTTACCAAAAAATCCTGTACTGCAAGCAGTTTGGCAGCATCAATCCTGTGGCGAGGTCCTGGAGTTAGAACGGAAATTCATTGCTAGGCGAGTTAGCCAGTAATCAGAAGGGAAAAGGCTGACTGTCAAACGTTAATTGCATTAATCCTGCACTACCTATTCCTGTCTTGGAGACAGAGAGGTTGCGCCATAGTTCGTTGTCGAGTTGCAGCGCCTGCTGTGGGTTTTTGGTAGCTTCCAATCCTCCCGCATCCCACATTTGTCAATTGAAACATTAGGGGTTTCACATGCTTTCAGTCGAAAGCAAATCTACCCTCTGTTAAGCCCATCCAACCCCTACGGTTGACGCATTCTGGTTCCAGACAGTTAGCAGTTATGGCTTACCTCCCAATGCTGTAACTGTTGAGGTGGACCTTCCGAAGCAGCTGCAGAAGGCGACTGTCTGGTTCTCTGGTGTGTGCACTCTTTTTTCTATCCTCGTTCCTACTTCTGGTCACTGGGCAGTGAGCATGCCAGTCCTGAGGATCCGTCTCCAGCTGCTGCTCCTGCTCAGACTGCTGGGTGAAGGTCTGTAGCCTCCTGTCACACACACACACACACACACACACACACACACACACACACACACACACACACACACACACACACACACACACACCACACACACACACACACACACACACCACACACACTCACACACACACACACACACATTATATATAATTATGCATGCAATCCTTGCTTTTTTTCTTTTCTTTTTTTCCGTTGCTATCCCATCTTCTGTGCCACTTCAGTGGCAATGCACCCACGCCGCTCATTATGACACCGCCCGGCCTGGCCCCGCCGCTGCCGAGTCACTTCGGTGGTGTTCAGTGGTGCCTGTTCTGATCGAACATACGCAGGACACCACCTACTAAGCCCCCTACTGATAACATTTACTGCTTAGTCGCGGAGCCGGCGTGAGTGAGCTCTCCCTCCGGAGGGCGCCACCACATCCGTTCAAAAACGACATCCCCAACGAACTTCCTAATACCGGTGACCCCGATAGAATCAAACCAAGGCCGCACACATGGACAGGACATCAAAACTGAGATCACCATGAGAGCAGGGCATGAAGGGCTACAGAATTTGAGACTTTTTTTTTTACATGCTGATTGATGAGGATCTTGAAGATGATGCTACGGATTTCCATTCCAGTCTGAGACTGCATAACAGGGCTGTACTCTACACTTACTTTCATGATATATCCCAGCCTCAACCAGGCCTGAGAAATACAGACACCTGCAGTGTTAGTCAGGAAATTTGAGCAACACTCTCAGAGACCCGTCCATTAAGTGGATGAAACTTGAATTTGTGGTCCCAGTCTTCCCGACTGAGCCCGTAGCAAACTCAACTCTGGGTAGCAGCCGGTCGGGACAGAAAAATCCCACATGGCTCTGATGGGGATCGAACCCACAACTTCCAAGGCGGGGGTCCGCAACGTTAACCACTTCGTCACGGTGGCTGGTGGCATCCTTGCATTCAGTTTCATTGAATCCCATCCAATGAATGGAAATAGTTTTTAAGAATTATGACCTTCAGAAAAACCAAGGCACACCAACTAATCAAATCCTACAGATCTCGGGGGGGGGGGGGGGGGGGGGGGGGGGGGGGGGGGGTTAAGGTCAACTCTTTTTCATCAACGTTAGGAAGGTACGGGAATACTTCAAACATCCTTTAACAACAACAACAAGCAAAAAAAAAGGTTAATCTGTTTACACACACACACACACACACACACACACACACACACACACACAATAAATATTATATATATATATATATAATATATATATATATATATAATACTGACTGACTGACTGACTGAAAGGGGCAGAAAATAGTGCCAATCCTTTCCTAGTTTGGAGTCAAGAGCCTTGCGTGCACACATATCAGTCATGCTAAAGTCATTACTGGCTCCTCTAATCTAACCGGCAGCCAAAGTCTATTTGCATGAGATACGGAAGATCCACAGAGAGAGAAATCACGCACGTAGCACAGATTCACACAACAGACAGGGAAAAACCAAACACACACACACACACACACACACACACACACACACACACACACACACACACACACGCTCGCCCGCACGCACGCACGCACGCACGCACACACACACCACACACACACACACACACACACACACACACACACACACACACACACGCACGCACAACACACACATATAGGCTTACGTGTGTGGGCGTACAAAAGAGACGGAGATCGCGCCTGTTCATGTCCACAGAAGAAAAAGAGGCATTGATCGCACATGTGGCCTACAAGACGCAGAGAGAGAGAGAGAGAGAGAGAGAGAGAGAGAGAGAGAGAGGTGTGTGTTGTGTGTGTGTGTGTGTGTGTGTGTGTGTGTGTGTGTGTGTGTGTGGAAAGATCATGCAGAGGTATCGGGCACACCGTTTACACACGCAACCAATTACTAAACACACACACACACACACACACACACACACACACACACACACAACACACACACACACACAAAATTATGCTTGTTTCTTTGCTTCATTCAATGACGAGAGTGTTCAGACACAATCTTGATGGCGGCAAGTCCAAGAGAGGGGAAATAACTTCCCATACGGTCAAGTAAAGCCTACTCAAATGTAGTAGTTTGTCTCCCTTTGTTAAGAAAAAGAAAAAAGATGGCGAAGCTCGATTCCATGTGATGAACCACTCGCTATAAAACACGTTTTCAGATACTGTTGGGACTACCACGATACAATTTACAGCAGACTGCAAGAAAAGTTTGTTCAGAGATGTCCACTCTCACCTGATCTTTTTTTTTTTTTTTTTAGTTCTTGGAAGCTCATCTGGTTTTAAGATTCTACGAGAGAAGAAAAACAACTTCGTAAGGATTTTTACTTTGACCAAGTAACATCCTTGATATGGTGGTGCCTTGCGGTCAGCTAAGCTGTAAACAACACAAAATGAAACGTCCGGATAAAGGCTAATTTGAGCTTCTGAAAAAAATTCCTTGCATCAGTAATGTAGGCTACATTTCAGACAACAAACATGTCTCCTGCTAGGTTTTCAACTTAATAGAGAGAGGAGAGAGAGGGGAGAGAGAGAGAGAGAGAGGAAAAGAAAAGAGAGAGAGAGAGAGAGAGAACATGATTTTACAAAGTGCTTCCATGCTCTGATGTGATTTTCTGTACTGAGAGGAAGGAATTCAGGTTGTTAAATTCGTCTCAGTCAAATTCCCCCCCTCTCCCCCCCCCCCCCCCCCCCCCCCCTTTTTTTTTTTTTTTTTTTTTTTTGTTCTGAGCTGTGATTTTAAAGTTCACAGTACACAAAACGATAGGTCTGTGTGAGGACCTATTTAAACCCTGCTTTCGGGAAGGGGCGTTAGACTACAACCTATGAAAAAACTTGTATATCACAAAGACACCCTTTTTGGTGTACTTTTCGTGGTGAAGGTGCCGTTTTGGAAAAGAACGTACAACAGATGTACACTGCTTTTTTTTTCTTTTTCTTTTTTTTTTTTTTAGAAGTGATTGAGCCACCGATCTAAAAGCGTGTATTTCACTAAGATAGTCTACCTCCCTTTTTGTCATTTTTTTTTGGTGAAAATGTCGTTTTGAATTAGCGTGCTACGATGTACCCGCCTTTCAGAAAGGGTGTAGCCCACCTATCTGAAAACTTGTATCTCACAAAGATGCCCCCCCCCCCCCACTTTTTTTTTTTGGGGGGGGAGGGGGGGGGGGGAAGTGCCGTTCAGAAAAGTGCTACAACTGACGCGAATGACATCTCATTCAAAAAATTTTTTCAGGTGGCCTTGACTGACGCCAACGTCGCTTAAAAAAAAAAAAAAAAAAAAAAAATTAAAAAAAAAAAAGCGATAGCTCAAAATTTAAGCAATACGAAATAATAAAAACCCTTTATAAAAGAATGGTCGCAATTGGCCGATTAAAAAAAAAAAAAAAGAAAAAAAAGGGGAAAAAAATTTGGGGGGGGGGGGGGGGGGGGGGGGGGAATTTGACCGGCACTTTCGGAAATTTTGGGAAACGCTGTGCTTATCACACAAAACCACGCAAACCAAAACTTACGGAAATTGTGAAACGCTGTGCTTACACACAAAACCACGCAAGACCAACACTTTCGGAAATTGTGAAGCGCTTGTGTTTCAAAACAAAACCCCGCAAGCCAAACACTTACGGAAATTTTGAAACGTGTGCTTTTTCAACAAAACCACGAAACCAAAAACCTTTAAAAGAAAATTTTGGAAACGCTGTGCTTATCACAAAAAAAACCACGCAAGCCAACACTTACGGAAATTGTGAAACGCTGTGCTTTTCACACCAAAAACCACGCAAGACCAACACTTAAAGGAAATTTTGAAACGCTGTGCTTTTCCCAAAAACCAAACACGCAAGACAAAACTTACGGAAATTGTGAAGCGCTGTCTTACACACCAAACCACGAAGACCAACATTACGGAAATTGTGAACGCTGGCTTTATCCCCCCACACCAAACCCCGCAAGACCAACCTTACGGAAATTGTGAAGCGCGTGCTTACCCCAACCCCGCAAGACCAACACTTACGGGAAAATTTTAAAACGCTGTGCTTATCACCAAAAAACCACGGGTTTTTTTTTTGCAAAACACTTTTTGGAAAGTTACAGTTCGCAACGTTGACATACGGGGGGAAAACACGAGCTGACAGCGGTCACCTTATTGCATATATTACGTTTGATTATTTTCGTATCCTGAGAAGGCATTACTGTCAACAAAAACAAAAAGGAAAT
>JAMYXO010009160.1:0-10025 GCA_033310375.1 Conus canariensis
AAAATTATCTACAAAATATTCGAAAAATAAATGAATTGATTGATAATTACAATAAACAAATACGTGGATAAAATGAAACATTCAAAAGTATTAAACGAGAAGCATGATTATTTGTTTTTCGGCTCGCTAAATTATTTTCTCAATGACAGGGGACTTCTTTACCCGCATTCTCCCCATCCGTCCTGAGTACAGGGCCTTTTCATGACTCGAACTCAAGGCCATAGGCCCTATCGGAAGGTGGGAGGGGGGGGGGGGGGGGGGGGGGGGGGGGGGGGGGGGGGGGGGTGCACAGCCTAAAACACATATCTTGAAAAAAAAAATGTACATCCTCAGTGAAAATAAAAACAAACAATCAAACAAACAAAGCGATTCATGACATGGTAGCTAAAAAATTAGACCTAACATCCTTGTTAAAACTGTTGGATAAGTTTGGGCCGTGCTGTGGGGCCACTCCATCACTCATTCTAATTCTCACAATCATACATTTATGCACTTCCTCCTTTCCCCGCATCATTCCCAAAAGAAATAGCAGAAGCAGAAGAACAGGTTAAGGGGGGAAAATGGATGAAAGTAAGAAAGAAAGAAAGTGTAAAGGGTTATCAGAAAATAAGATAAATGAATCAGCAAAAAGGGCAGGAAAACTGGATAATATCAAAGACGGAGGAACGTTTCCTTTTGTTGTTTTTTGTTTAATTTTAAAGGAAACGAAAACGGCAGCCTCGAAGGGAGTGACAAAAAAGAGAGTACATTAGTAAACACAATTTCCAGACAGTGCTTTTATTTTTTCTTTTTCTTTCCATAGAGTGTCCACAATCACAAATTTGTTTATTCTGACACATGCGTGTGTATGACCGTTTTTTTTTTACCCCGCCATCAAGGCAGCATACTCCAACTTCGGGGAGATGCTGCTAATGTGTAACGTGTCACCCAAACACCAACGGCCCAAAACTGGCCTTCTCTTCCGAAAGTTGGTGATGGGATTTTACGTGTGCAAGATGTTGTGCGTGCGCTCACACACGGAACCTCCCGGTTTATAGTCTCATTCGAAGGACTGTATGGGAATGGAGTCGAACCCAATGTTAACTCCGAGGGGAAAAATCCCCCTGTACCGAAACGGCCCGACGGAGATGCGAATCCACAACCCCAAGATTACGAGTCCGATGCTCTAGCAACTGAGCTATTCCGGCCCCTAAGGTGGGCTTATCATTTATATTACCCCAGGGGCACACACATACCAACATGCATACGCTCATACCCTTTCATAAAGACACAGACGAAAAATAAGCAGATCAACACATCTCAGTTAAAGTAGTGTGGTTTTCCGTAATGTTTGCAATGGTGTACGACTCCCATTATTATGTACAAAAGTATTAGAATAGCGAAAGACACTTCAAGGGAAAATGATGAATCACAATTGAATAATGAAAGTTATTACAATATCATTCCAGTGCCTCAGGATATAAATAGCACTTAAGTCACAAACCTCTTCTTTCCTTTCTTTTTTTTTTTCTCTCCCACCTTTTTGTGCTTTGTTGTTTTCCTTTTTTTTTTTTTTTTTTTTCCCCTTTCCTTTTTGTACCCCAGTTTCTTATAGAACAGGGAGTATTTTAGAATGGGAACGAAGAAATGCTCTGTGTGTGTGTGTGTTTTGTGTGTGTGTGTGTGTGTGTGTGTGTGTGTGTCCATCCGTCCGTGGTCAAAATTGTGTTCCACTCGCTCCGGGACAAAACTAGTGGGCCGATCTTCTGAAAATTTGTAGTTATGGCATTATAGGTCACGGATGATGCCCGATTTTTTAGTTTACCGTTATAGCCGTTACTACGGCTGTAACAGCCTGTAACGGTTTTTCCTTTTTATGTGAATATCTCAGAAAGTAATTAGCCGATCTTTGTGAAATTAGCAGGTATTTTTCATTATGGATGATGCCCGATGTTTAGTTTACCGTTATAGCCGTTACTAAAGGTTGTAACGGCCTGTAACGGTTTTTCTTCTTTATGGAATATCTAGAAAGTACTCAGCCGATTTTTTGTGAAAATTAGCAGGTATGTTCACTATGGGGTTAGGGATGATGCCCGTGTTTCAGATTACCGTTATAGCCGTTAAAAGGGCCCAATAACGGCCCATAATAGTTTTTCTTCTTTATGGAATTCTCAGAAAGTATTGGTCGATCTTTCTGAAAATTTGTAGGTATGTTCACTATGGGTCACGGATGATACTCGATGTTTAGTTTACCGTGATAGCTGTTACTAACGGCTATAACTGCCCAAAACAGTTTTTTCTTTTTTAAATGGAATGTCTCAAAAAAGTATTTGGCTGATCTCTCTGAAAATTTGTAAGTATGTTCTTTAGGGGGTCACAGATGATGCCTGATGTCTTAGTTTACCGTTATAGCCGTTACTAACGGCTATAACGGCCCATAACGGTTTAAAAAAAAAAAAGAATATCTTTGAAAGTACGTGGCCGATCTTTGTGAAAATTTGTTAGGTATGTTCATTATGGGTCACGGATTGATGCCCAAATGTTTAAGTTACCGTTATAGCCGTTACAACGGCCCAAAACGGTTTTCTTTCTTTATGGAAAATCTCAGAAGTCTTGGCCGATTTTTTTCTGAAAATTTGTGGGGTATGTTCATTATAGGTCACGATGATGGCCGATGTTTACCAGAATAGCCATTACTAACGTTTACACCAGCCCAGGACGGTTTTTCCTCTTTATGGAATATTTCACACGTATTCAGGATAAACTGGGAGTACGTTTATATGCTTGCATCTTGGTTTCTCTCGATCGGTTGCATGCAGGTCATGGCGAGCCTTTTTAGTTTGAAGAGCGTCAAATAGACTACCTCCCTTCATATACAAAGAAAAAGTTTTTCATTCATTTTTCTAGCCCCCCCCCCCCCCCCCCCCCCCCCCCCCCCCCCCCCCCCCCCCCCCCCCCCACCCCCCCCCCCCCCCCCTGCCTCCCACTTGTTGTCGTTGTTGTTGTTGTTGTTTGTGTTTCTCCTTTTTGCTCTCTACTTGCTACCAAATTCTCCCCCATTCCCCCCCCCCACCCCCCCCCACCCCTTTTTTTTTTCGTTTTTTTGTTTTTTTTTTTTTGTTTGTTTAGTTTTTGGCTCTCTTTCTTTCTCCTTAAAAAAAACATTTCTGTCGATCCTCACCCCCCCCCCCCCTCCCCTAACTGTTTTCCCCTTTTTCCCAAATTAAATGATGCATCACGTACAACAGTTTTATATGTAATTTTGAGTAAGTTAATGAGTGCATGGGGTTTTGTCGCCATGGTGTCTATGGGTTTAGTTCTTGAGAGTGCTTAAATTTGTCTGGGTTTATGTTTGTTCTGTGAGCGGTGAGAGATTGCATTCATTTTTTTTTTAAATGTGTGTTGCTACTTGTGTTTTGATAAAGTTACCCCGAATGGTTTTCCTTTGAAAATTCATTTAAACACCCCAAAACACACACACAACACACAACACACACACACCCCACACACACACACGCACACACACCACATACATATATATATATATATATATAAAATATATATATATATATAATATATAATATAACAAGTAAGAAGCCCCACATGCCCGTGCCTGTTTCTTCCACTTTATTTCATTTTCAAATTTTCCGGCTTTTCAGCCTTCATCAGGAATCTGCACATTCGAAAAACATATATACCACCCGTTCCACACAGCCCAACTACCTCCCTCTTCCCAATTTACCAATCCAAGCATGTGACATCAACCAGTCAGGTCATCTGTGTGTGTGTGCGTGGTGTGTGCGATGTGTGTGCGCGTGTGTCCGTGCGTGCGTGCGTGCGTGCGTGCGTGCGTGCGTGTGTGTGTGTGTGTGTGTGTGTGTGGTGTGTGGTGTGTGGCGAGTGGCGGGGCGCGCGTGCGTGCGTGCGTGCGTGCGCGCGCGCCCCGCGCGCGCGCGGTGTGTGTGTGTGTGTGTGTGTGTGTGCTGTGAGCGTGCCTACCCGTCTGCCGCGTACCTGTGTCTTTTTCCCCCCTTCTTGCTTGTCAGTTAGCCCTGCCTTGTTCTCTAGATTTCCTGTCGGTACAACGACTGCTTACCGCTCTGCTCCCTGCCTGTCCCAAAAAGTCACCTTCTTGTCTACCTGCTCATGTCCTCGTCCCCCGTGTTTGGTCCTCCTCTCTTTCTCTCTCTCTCCTCTGCTCCACTCACTCTCTCTCCTCTCTCTCCTCTTCTCTTCTCCTCTCTCTCTCTCTCTTATGAATTGTTTGCTTATCATTGTAGAATAAGATTAACCATGTTGTTATGGTTGAATTGTCAGTATGAATGATATAGCATGAAATTTTTGTATGCTTGACAAGGACAGATTGTAAGACTAGGCCTTTGCCTAAAATCCCCATCCTTGTGTATTAAAAGATCAAATCAATCAATTCATCAATCAATCTGTGGTTGTGTGTGTGGTGTGTAGGTGTGTGTGTGTGTGTGTGGGGTGTGTGTGTGTGTTATGTGTGTGTTTGTGTGAGTGTGTGTGTGTGTGGGTGTGTGTTTGTGTGTGTGTGTGTGTGTGTGACAAGATGCTTTAAGTATGTGTGTTTTCACATTCCTTTCAATGGTTGATAATGAATCATCATTTGTTTTTCTTATGGTTAATCTGGTATTGTGTGATAGTGTTCTCAGTTAATTCCCTCAGCACATCCCGAATGGAACAACGGGCCAGATGGAAAAAAAAAAGCATCGTTTTTGCTTATCCTGTTTTAGCCCCCCACCCCACCACTCCTCTCTCTCTAATCTCTCTCTCCTCACTCTCTCTCCTCTCTCTCCTCTACTCTCTCTCCTCTCTCTCTCTCTTGTGCTAGTGTACCAAAAAGGACAGCAAAAGCTGTGAAAATAATTCTCAATAAAGCTGAGAGGAAAGAAAGAAAGAAAGAAGACGTTACAAAAAGATATGCGACCCATATACAGCTGTTTTACCTATAGGTTTGAATTTCGCAGTACTTGATAGTAGTGGTCCATTAACAAAATCAACTGTCTGAGTTATGATAATGTCAGAAATAATATCCAAATATTGCGGCTTAACATTTACTAAGTAGCAAGTCAATTCAAAAGGTTACAAATGGTCCCAGATCTAATTTTCCCGTTTTTCTTTAAGATTGGGTGCATTTCCCGATGGTTTTTTGAAATATACAAACTTATATTCTTTTATAAAGTCGACGAAAACTGCTACTACTACATTTTGTTCATGTCCTTTATATCAAAATAAAATTATTGCGTCAGTTGTCAGTTTTGATGCTGGATTCTTGTGCAATAGATGAATTTGACCATGAGTTTGGTTAGTTTTCGGTAATAGGAAAAACAGTTTTTCACGAAGAAACTCTTAAGGAAGTAAATTTTTTTTTTATTTGTCTTACAGTAACAAATTTATGAGTTGTAAAGTAAAATAATATATCTTCTTCTGAATTTTAAACTATACTAATGAAATGTAAAAATTTAAAAGGCCACTTTATGCATTGTCCTTCAGTATTCCTGCGAACTACTTACAAAGAGTAATCGGGGGAGATATACGGAAACATTACCGCTGGGTATTGCAAGATAGGCTGGCGCATTATTAGAAAAGGAAAGAGTATGTGGGATAATGATTCTTCCGAATAGGGAAGACAAACTCGTCGAAAAATGACAGAGACAGGCAAGAATCGAGCATAATCACGAGAATAGTGTTCGACCCAACTTGAGCGACGCTTGAGGGACTTCCCTCGCGGAGAAAACCTTGTATCGAA
Source organism: Conus canariensis (assembly GCA_033310375.1). Taxonomy (NCBI): domain Eukaryota; kingdom Metazoa; phylum Mollusca; class Gastropoda; order Neogastropoda; family Conidae; genus Conus; species Conus canariensis. The sequence continues at coordinate 5,750 of JAMYXO010009160.1, forward strand.
GCAAATTAAGACTTTGACAGGCGAAATTCGCCTAAAACAGTGTAAAAAATCCAAACCAGAGGCAAGGAGGACAGACCAAGCCTGATATGAACCGTCAAGTTGGATCGGAAAGCCAAGCGAAGACAGTTTCATTCGGGGTGGATCAGCGTTCGGAGGTGGAAGGCGCCATCGAAGCATTTCCTCCAATCACCTTCCCACAAGCCATCTATCAGGAAGATGGGCACTCAGAAAGATGTCAAGGGTTGTTATGGCCACAATCTGTAATACACCTGGATCTATTCCGAATCCAAGTTAGCATTCACGTATAGGGGGAACCAGGTTGGGGTGGGTGGGTGGGGTGTTTGAGCTGGTACAAGTGGTGGTGGCCAGCTCTTATTAGGCTATGGCAGTTATAGAGCTGGTTCCCTGATGAACTGTGTGTCCACTAAATTAAGAGTTCGGACATATATTTCCATAGTGGTGCAATTTGAAGATTGAAATATTCAGCTGATAGTTCAGTATTGGATGGTGATGACTGTTTTTTTTTTAATTTTTATTGTTTGTTTAATTATATATATATTTGTCTCTCTGTTATTTGACTCGTGTAAAATTTTCCTTCCATGTATGAGATCCAGTAGGGGTTGCTTTTGACTAGGTGTAAAGAATTTGTTTGAAGTTATACTTATAGCTGACACCAGACTCGCAACCAACTTGTAAAAGATAAAGAGATGCAGAACTGCTCCTGCAGTCCTAGATTGAAAATGTACAATGCTTTGCATGCTGCCAGGGATGCAGGTGTGTGTGTGTGTGTGTGTGTGTGTGTGTGTGTGTGTGTGTGTGTGGTGTGTTCTACTGTAAATGGAAGTTCACTTCACCTGCCTTCACCTCTGCACTCACCCCACAGAATCATAGTCCTTCCTGTTCTTGATCAGTTTTCCCGTTTATAATCATCATCATCATCATCTTTTTCTTGTTGTTGTTGTTCTTCTTCTCCTCCTCCTCCTCCTCCTTCTTCTTTGAATAGAATTTAACACAAGCAACATGTATGCTCACTTCCAAGGCTTCATTATGTGATTTAGGTGTGTCTGGGGAAAAAAAATCCATGGATCTGAATGCAATTTACAATTTTAAGTTCTTCTAGTTGCTACTAAGAGTGTAAAATTTAGTAAAATGTAACAGAAATTTATTTACGAGGGATGAAAGAAAAATTGTGACCAACAAGGGAACCAACTGCAGTTAATCCATATATGTCGTTTTTCTTGACAGTTGTTAAATTATATGTTTAGCCATGATGGCTCTTCACAAACTGCAGCAAAACTCCCCAAGTGTGGTCAAAATAATAGATAGTAGTGAAGTACTTATTTCCAACGAATTTTGCATGATGATTGAAAAATTTGTTCACATGGAGTTTATAGATGTAGTTGACTAGAAAATGTCAGAACACATGATTTGTCAATATTTTTCTTCCTGTATTTTCTGAAGGTCACAAAGTTCTGTACAGCTACTGCTTATTTTATTTACACATTTTCGAGAAAAAAAGGAATAAAGTAAAATAAAAAAAATGTTCACAGAAGCCTTTTTGGATATATGTGACACCAATGGTGTAACAAGTTAATAACTGGTGATGTTGATGTCGTGTTAACACCACAAAATTAGAGTCACATGATAAATGATGATTATGAGTCTACTTGGCAAGCATGTCACCATCTTCCTCACATTCTAACCTACCTACATGACCATGTCATTGAAACTTTTACTGTGCAGGAGTGGGTTGCTCAGGCAGAGCATTCTTTAGCAAGTTTTGGTACAAAATAAATGGTAGTCTTTGGCTTTGTGATTTTGTCAGATACTGTTTTTTCCTGCTTATATTCAATTTTGGATTTGATTTAAATGTTATCATAAAACATTGACTGACTGTATTAAGATGAGTTTTTACATGTTCATTTCTGTTCATTTACTGATTTAAAGAAAAGGTAAATAAATTTATCAGCAGCTGACAGCATGTAACTTATCTCAAGCTCTTTTCTAAGTGTTTCAGTAAAAAACTGCTTTTCTTCATACCTTCACCTGTCAAAAATGAATGCCCTATCTCCACTACGAGGGAAAACAGTGCTTACAATAAAAACATCAGAATTCTCCTAAAAGAAATTAAAATGGAAGCGGGGGAAAGGTAACTCTTCCTTTAACCATCAGCCAACAAGAGTGGTGTCCCTTTAGTTCATACTCGATTCACCACTACAGCCTGAATTCAGTTTGTCCTTTTGTTTGGTGGGAAACACGCTCCCTTCTCTTAAACTTGCATGTTTCCGTCATGGAATCTTAAAAGTGGTCTTTTGAGTCAGCCTTTGGCCTCTCCAAGAGGAAAACATTTGTCTTTTAATCAGGAAAAAAAAAAGCCAGAAAATATTTGACCTGGCCTCTTCCTACAATCGCCGACGTCACAGGGGGCCTTGGCTTACTTTAAGTCAGCTGATGTTTTTACTCCACCTCCAAATTCCAGAGCCTGCACTCAGCAACCACGATCATGTGTTTATTGCTGTTCACTTTTCCACCCATGCAACTCGTGCGAATGTTGGTCTGGGCCTATTGGTGCTTTGTGTTTGGCCCTCGATTCTGTGGTCTACCGTTTGGCAAGAGTGATGACCAAACGCTCCTTGCTTTACTGTCCAACCAACCATTCAGCATCTTCACCCATGCGCTCTGCACTCTTTAAACCCCAAGTTCTTGGTTTTGGAGGAGTGGCTCGTAACTGAAAAAAAAAGATGCCTGGTAGCTCTAAAATGGTTTGCCACCTTGGCTGGCCCCAGTGAAAGAGCTATCAAGGAGGGGTGACTTCACAAAGGGGGGAATTTGCCCAGTATCGTGGCAAACCCCTATTATTACAAACGTGAGGACTGGTCATGTCTTAAGGGGGTTTAGAGACCGTAGCCCTGTGGGGATGTTGCAATTTGGAGCCTGGTGATGAGAAGGAGGAGAGTTTGTATTTCGGGATGCTGACGTTTTTTTATGGCATCAGAAACACTTGGTTGGTGGTGGTGGGTACCTTTCGAATCTTTTTTTGAAGCTTGTCTCCACTTCTCGCGGGGGTCCGGATGGGACTAGGATTCGGATTCCGTCTTGCCATCCAAGAAGGTTTGGGGCAATTTCAGAACACCTTCCAGAAAATGCCCTCGCCCTGCTTTGTGTGCTCTTGTTTTTTAAAGTCAGGGCCATTTACTTGGAACATATTTTGATCTTTTAAGAAGAAGGGAACTTTTTTTGGATCGCAAAATTTTTTTTGTTCTTGGCCGAAGGTTCAGCGACTGTCTGTTTGGCAGTCCCTGTCCTTGCTCTCCCTTCCGGCAAATGTCTTTGTGTACAGAGACAATTTGCTTGAAGCTGGCGTTCAAAGATAGAAAGTTAGGCCTGTTGTATGACCCATCCCCCATTCCCCCACCCCCCCGCCTTCAATGGCCTCCTCCCTTTCGGGGGCTTAATGTCTTGTATTGCTAGAGTTTTTAGGGAACAACCTTCTTTTATTTCTGGAGACACAGGCTTCGGGTCCTTCTTTTCCATTTGTTGGCCTTTCGGGGGCCCCCATCGCCTTCCCCCAGTCAGTCCATCGCCTTGTTCCCTCGGTTTTTTTAAAGTCTTCCGGGGAAAGGAATGCTCATAAGGCCCAGAACAAGGATGCTCCCCCTGCTTTTTTTCTTGCCAAACCCCTGCTGGTGGGGGAGTGCCTCTTGGCTTTTTACCACAGTGGGGAAAGGCTCACATCGGGGGGAATGGGTCCCTTTTCCCTCAAGGGTTTGGTTTGAAGATTTTCCTTTTTTTTTCCCCGTACCCCCCCCCACCTCCACATTTGTCCTCTCCCATTTAGACCAGAGTTCCATGACCCTTCCAAACCCCGGTGGTCTCAGAGGGGGGTCCAAATACTTCTCAAGAAAAATGCAATTTTTGGTGGCCCCAGCCCTGTCCCCCCGCGAATTTTTGCATCCTGCACTTTATCCCCAAGAAGCATGGAAAATGGAGACTGGTGATAGATTTAACTTTTTTAAACAATAGATTTTAAATTTTTTTCTTTTGGGCCCGTGGTTAAAGGAAGAGTTAGCTCCCCCGCTTTCCATTTTTAAAAAAAACTTTTTTTTTGGAAGTCTATGAATGCATTGTTTTCCCACTTAGTGAGGTAAGGGATTTGTTTGGCAGGTAAGTGTATTATAAAACTGCTTTTATTGTAAAATTCCGTTAAGACAAACAAACATCTTGCCAGTTTTAGCATGCACTGTGTAACAATCTGCAGCAGGGTTTATTTGTTTTA
>JAMYXO010009161.1:0-10025 GCA_033310375.1 Conus canariensis
TTGTAAGTGGTTGTAAGTGTAAGTTGTTTTTGGGGTTAAATAAAATGGCAACTGGGGGTAAAGGGGTTAAAAATTGTAATTTTCATGTGTAATGTAACTGTGGTAGTAAGGGGTTAAGTCTGTGTGTGTAAGTTAAGTGTGGGTGTAATGTGTGATTGGTTTTTTGTGTGTCAACCGGAAGGGAATTTTAAGTGTAAGGGCTAAGTGTGTAAGTTAAAATGTGTGAAAAGGGGTAATGTAAGTTTTAAGTGTCGGGGTAAGTGCGTAAATGTAATGGCTGGTTTAAAATTTAAATTGTGTGTAAATGAAAATTTTTGGAAATGAAACTGTGTAATGGTGGAAGGGTGAAAGTAAATTTTGGGAACTGTAATGTAAGTGTGGGGGAAGTTGTAACTGTAAGTTTTAATGTTTATTGGGGTTTTAAAATGGAAAAAGGGTTTTAACCCTTTGCTGAAGGTTTAAATGTGTGTAAGTGTTTAAGGAATGTGGTTTAATTTGTTAATGTAAGGGGTGTAAGTGTGTGTAAAATGTAAGGGGATGGTCTGTGGCAGTGCGTAATGTAAATTTTGCGTTTTGTAAGTGTAAGTGTGGGGTAATTAAAAAGGGGGGAAGTGTAAGTTTGCGTGTGTAATGTAATTGGTTTCTAAGTGTGTAAGGGAAGTGTGTTAAGTGTAAATTTTGGGAAGTTAAGTGTGTGTAAGGTTGAAGTGTGTTAAACTATAAAATTTTAAATGCGTAAGTTTTTAAAAGGGTAAGTGTAATTTGTGTAAGGGGTAAGTTGTTTTTAAGTGTAAGTGTTTAAATGTAAATTTGTAAGTGTGTCAAGTGTGTAAGTGTAAGGTGTCTGTGTTAAGTTAAATGTAAGTGTGGGGTAAGCGTAGGGGTTTGTGTAAGTGGATTTTAATATTTTAAGGGTTTTAAAGGGGTGTGTAAGTGTAAATGTGTGTGGAATGCCGTGTGTTTTGCGTGTAAATTTAATTGTGGGTAAGGGTTGGGGTTAAAAGGTAAAGTAAGTTTTTTTTTATGTTTTTTAAGTGTAAGTGTGTAATGAAGTGGTTGTAAGTAAATGTGTGGTAATTTAAGTTTAAGTGGAATGGGAAGTGGGTTTTTGTAAGGGGGTTTTAAGTGTTTTTATCTGTTTATTTAAAAACCGGGGTTAAGTAAAGTGTGGCTGTAAGTGTAAGGTTTTGTGTGTAATGTGTAAGTTTAAAAAGGGGGTGTTTGGTTAAATATGTTTTAAGTGTAATGTGCTTTTGTGTAAGTGTTGTGCAAGTTAAGGGCCTGTTTCTAACTGTGTAAGTGCAAGTGTGTATGTGTTTTAAGTGTAATTTGTTCCCGCTAATGAAAGTGTTTAAGTGAATTGGATTTAATGTAAAAGGGAATGTTTTGTATAATGTTGTGTAGGGGGCGTGTTAAGTGTAAGTTGTTTTTGGAATGTAAGTGTTTGTACGTTGTAAATGTGTAAAATGTAAAAGGTTTTAAAAAGTCAGTTGTGTAAAGTTGTAAGTGTAAGTGGGTGTGTAAGTGTTTTGTGTTTTATGCAAGTGTTGTGTAAAATTTTAATGTTATGTAAGTTTAAGTGTGTGAGTAAAGTGTTTTGGTATTAATTTCATGTAAATTGTTGTGAAAAGGGGGCCTAATTGAATGTTAAAATGAAATGTAAGTTGTAAGTGTAAAATGTGTGTTAAGGGTGGTAAAAGGGAAAAGGGGTTTTGGGGAAAACGAAAATTTTTTAAGGGTGTGTGAAGGGAATGGGGGTGTCGGGAAGTGCAAGTGTGGGGTGGGAAATGAAATGCTGTGTGTGTGTAAATGTAAAATGTTTGTAAATTTGTGTGTGTGTGCAGGGTTTTGTTGGGGGTAACCGTAAAAGTAAGTGTGTGTAATATAAAAACTAAATTTTGTAAGTGGAAAAGGGGGTGTAAGTGTGTAAGGAAGTGTAAAGTGTCTGTTTAAGTGCGTAAATTTTAAGATTGCGTGTTAAAATGTAAGGGGTTTTGGAATTTTAAATGTGTGTAAAATGTAAAAGTAACGGGGTTTAATGTTAGTCCCAATGTTAAAAATGCTTTTAAGTTAAGTGTGTATAATTAATGTGTATTTTAAGTGTAAGTGTGGAAGTATTTTTTTAAAAATGCGGGAAATGTAAATGTGGGAATGTGTTTTACGTGTGTAAAGGGAAGTGTGTCTGTGTGCAAGGTAAGTGTAATTTTGGGGTAAGCGCTTTTTGGGGTAATGTAGGGGTTTGTTTGTGAAGTGTTTACGGGTTGGTAAGGGTAAGTCTGTGCTGTAAGTGTAAGTTGTTTTGAAGTGTTGTGGGTTTAAACTTAAAATTGTATGTAAATGTAAGTGTTGTGAAGTGTAAGGGGTTGGGGTGTAAGGAAAAGGTTTTGGTTAAAAGGGAAGTTGGGAAGTTTTAATGTTGATCTAATGTTTTAAATTTTAATGTGGGTTTACTGTAAGTGTTTAAGGGGGAAAATGTAAATGTAAATTTTCTGGGGTGGTAATGTGCGGAAATTTTAAATTTTGGGGTGTAAGTGTAAATGTTGTGTAAAATGTAAGTGTTTCTAAGTCTAACTGTGTGAAGTGTAAGTGTGGCTGTGTAAGGGGGTGTGTAAGTGTAAGTTGAATGTTTTGGGGTAAATTGTGTTAAATGTTGTTTTGTAAGTTAAGGGTGTGTGTTTAAATGTAAGTATAAAGGGGTGTATTTCCCTCTGTAAGGTGGGAAATTAACTGTTGAAGGGGAAAGTGTGTGTAAGTTAATTTTAAGTGTAAGGGGTAAGTGGGTTTTAAAAGGGAAGTGTGTAAGTTTTAAGTGTAAATTTTAAGACTGTGTGTAAAATGTAAGTGGGGTGTGTAATGTGTGGGAAGTTGAAGTGTGTGTGGAGGGGTAAGTGGTTTTAAAAGTAAGTTGCGTAAGTGTAAGTTTTTTGTTTAAATTAAAGTGCAGTGGTTTCTAAACTGGGGTAACTGCAAGTTGTATTTGTGTACGTGTAAGTGTGTAAGTGTGATGTAAGTTCCGGAAAATGTAAGTGTAATTTTGTGTAAGTTAATTTTCTGTAAGGGGGTGTGTGTGAGTGGGGTTTTGTGGGAAGTTTAACGGGGTAAGTGTAAAGTGTACGTAAGTGTATGTAAATGTAAGTGGTAAAAACTAATGTAAGTGTTGGGCCAAATGTAAATGTCCAAGTCTAAGTGTGTAAGGTCATGTATAAGTTGAGGGGAGTGAAGGGGGGTGTAAGTGTAAGTGTGGGGTAAGTTTTGGGGTAAGTGGGTTTTAAGTGGGATGTAATGTGTAACTGTAAGGTAAGTGTGGAAGGAAGTGTGAACTTTAAATGTAAGTGTGGGATGTGTGTTAAGTGTGAGTTTAAGTGTGTGTAAGCGGGTTTTGCGTGTAAAGGGGAAGTGTAATGTGTGTTAAATGTGGTGTAAGTGTAAGTTGGGGGTTTGTTGCCGTGTTTAATTTCCCTTTTGGTTGTGTTGGGTGTTTTTAAGGGGGTAAGGGAGGGGTGTAATTTTGGGTTTTGGGGTGTGTGTTTAAATTTTTTAAATGTAAGGGGTTTTGTAAGTGTAATTGGTTGTGTGTAAGTGGGGGGTTTTAAGTGGGGGTGTGTGTGTGTTTTGTGTAATGTTTTGTTTCTTTGTAAGTGTAAGTGTGATGGGTTAAGTGTATTTTTGTAAAGTTTCAAGTGGTTAAGGGGCATTGTTATGTGAATGTTAAGTGTGTTTAAGGGGTTTGTGTGGTTTGTCGTGTGTGTTTTGTAAGTTTAAGGGGTGTGTAATGTAAGTATATAATTAAGTGCGTGTGTGTTAAGTGAAATGTTGTGTTTAAAAGTGTGAGGGGGTGTGTGTGAAACTTAAGTGTAATGGGTGTCGGGAATCTAAGGGGGTTTAAAGGGGAAGTTTTGTGAAAAAAGGGGGGAAGGTAAGTGTTGTGTTAAATGGGTAAGTGTAAGTGTCGTGTGTAATGTAAGTGTGGTGGAAGTGAAAAAGTGTGTAATTTTTAAGCGTGTGGGGAAGTGTTAAGTGGGGAATTAAATGGTAAGGGAAGTGTAGTGGGGGATGTTTAAATGGGTAACGGGAAATGGTTTAATTGAAAGGGGGTGGTTTAAAGTGTATAAGGGGGTTTTTTAAGCCTTTTTGCGTGTAAGTGTAAGTTGGGGTTTAAATGTGTGTGGTGTGTGTTGTAATGTAAGGGGTGGGGTAATGTAAGTGGGTGTAATGTAAGGTAGGGGGCTTTTCAGTGGTAAGTGTTTAAAAATTGGGGTGTGTAAAATGTAAGTGTGTGTAATGAAAAATTTGTTTTAATGTTAAAATTTGCGTGTTTTTTAAGTGGTAAGTGTTATTTTAAGTGTGTAAGGGGGTGTGTAAGTGAAATGTGGGGTAAAATGTAAGTGGGTTAATGGGAATTTTGTGTAAACCCATAAATTTAAGTTTCCCTAAGTGTAAATGTTTTAAGGGGGGGTAAGTTTGTGTAAGGGGTAAGTGTAAGGGGAAAAGGGTTGGGTCAATGTAAAAGTGTTGTGTGTTTTTAATGGTAAGTTTAAGGGGCGGGGTAAGTGTTAAGGGGAATGTGTTTTTTGGGGGTAAAGGGGTTTAGTGGGGAAGTGGGGTGTTGGGGGTTGGGGGGTGGGGTTTTGGGAAAAGTAAGGGTTTTGGTTGGGAGTTGTTAAGGGGGTTAAAGTGGGTGGTGTAAATGTTAAGTTGGTTTTTTTATTTTAAGGGTGTAAGTGTTAATTTTAAGGGGGTTTTTGTAAGGTAAGTGTGGGGGTAAGGTGGGGGTTGGGGGTATGTAATTTTGGGGGGGAAGTTTTTTGTGGGAAGGGGAAAATTTTTAAGGGGGTCTTAAGTTATGTGTGGTTTTTAATGGGAAAAGGGGGTTTATTTTAATTGTGTTTTAAGTATTTGTTAATTAAGGGTAAAATGTTGGTAAGGGGTTTAAGTTTGTGTGGGGTAAGGGTAAGGGTGTAAAGTGTTTAAGGGGGGTATGTGTAAGGGTTTTTAAATGTTTTGTGTAAGTGTTAAAATGTGGGTTTTTGTGTGGGAAGTGGGGGAAAGGGTGTGTAAACTTTGGGTTTGGGAAGGGGTTTGGGGGTAAGTTTGGGTAAGGTTGGGAAAGGGGGGTTAGGGTATTTTTCTTTTTCTGTAAATTTTTAAGTGTTTTTTAAAACCCGTGGGGAAGGGGGTTTAAGGTTTTGGGTGGGTTTTTTTTAAGTGTTGGGGGTTTTTGGGGAAGTGGGGGTTTTGGGGAAGTGTAAAAGGGGGGAGTGTAAGGGGTTAAAATTTTGTGGGTAGGGGGGGGTTTTTGGTGGGGGGTGGAACGGGGGGAAAGTTGGGGGGTTTTTTTTAAGGGGGGGTATTTTTGTGGGGGGGGTTATTTAAGGGGGGGGTTTAAGGGGGTTGGGGGGGATAACTTAAGAGTGGTTGGGGGCGTTTTGGGGGGTTGTTTTAAATTTTAAATGGTTTTTTGGGGGGGTTGGGGGGGGGTTAAGGGGGTAAAAGTTGAATGGGAAGTTTTTAGGTGGGGGGAAAAGGTTGGGGGGTTTGGAGGGGGGTTTGGGGGGTAAGGGGAGTGGGGGTTGTTAAGTGTAAGTGAAAACAAGGGGTGTAAGTGTATTTGAAAATGTTGTTTTTTAAGGGTTGGGAAAAAAGGGTGGTATGGGGGGGGTAAATTTATGTTTATTGTAGGTTGGGGTTTGTGTGTAAGTGGGGGAAAATTAATGTGTAATGTATTGGGGAATTGGGGTGGAAGGGGGGAGGGTGAAAGGGGTTTAAAAATGTAAGTTTGTGGGGTGGGGTTTGTAAATTTTAAGGGGGGTTTTGGTTAAGGAAGTGTTGGGGGGTGTAAGTTTTGGTTTTGTAAGTGAAGGGGGTGGGTTGGTTTAAATGAAGGTTTTTTGTTGGGAAATGTTAAAATGCGTGTTGTGTGTTGTAAGTGAATTGTGTGTAAAATGGTTTTGGGTTTGGGTGTGGGGTTGGGGTAAATTTTTAGTGTGTGTTTAAATTAAATTTTGTAAGTGGTTTAAAATGGGGGTTTTTAAGGGGTGTATTTAAATTTGTCTGTGTAAAGTGGTAAGTGTAAGGTTTGTAAATGTGTAAGTGTAAGGGGTTAAATGGGAATGTGGGGTAAGGTTTTTTGGTCAGGTTAAAATGTAATGTTTTTGGGGGGGTTAGGTTTGGGGAGGGTTGGGTTTTTGGGTTAAGGGGTATGGGGTGTAAAAGGGGGTGTAAGGGTGGGGGGGGTGTAAATTTTGTGGGAAGTGTTTGTTAAGTGTTAAGGGGTTTTGTATGGGGAAAGGGTAAGTGGGAAGGGGGATGGGGGTAAATGGAGTTGGGGGGTGGGGGGGGTGGGGGAAGTGTTTTGGGGTCTGTGTGTAATGGGTTTTGTGAAAATGTGGGGAAGGGAATGGGGGGGGGTTTTAAGGGGGGGGTATGGTTGTTTGGGTAAGTGGGGGGAATGTGGGGTTGGTTAAGTTGGGGAAGTTTTTTGGGTTTTTAAGGGGGGTAATTTTGGTTTGTGTAGTGTTTTGTGGTTAAGCTTAATGTGTATGGGTTTTTAAGTGTGGGGGTTTTTAAAGGGGAAGGGGATATGGGTTTGGGTTTTTTTTTAAGGGGTTGGGGTTTTGGGGAGGGGTGTATGTTTTAATGAAAGGTTTGTTGGGTTTTTTGGGAAATGGGGGTTTTAAGGTTTTGGGAAATGGGGAATTGGTTCCCAGGGGTTGGGTTATGGGAAGGGGTAAGGGTTGGGGGGGATGGGGGGGTTTGGGTTTTTTTAAATATTTTGGTTTTTGGGGGGGTTTTTAAGGGGTGGGGGTTTTAAAGGGGGGGTTTTTTAAGGGGGTTTTTGTGTTGTGTAAGGTTTTTTAAATTAAGTGTTTTAATTCTAAATGTGTGTTAAGGGAAATGTGGTGGGAATGTTTGGTTGTTTAAATGTAAATTTTAAAATTTTTTGTGGGAAGTGGGTTAAGGTAAGGGGGTTTTTAAAGTTTAAGGGTTTGTAAGGGGTTTGGGGTTAAGGGTGTTTTTTTAAGGGGGGTAAAGTTAGGGGTGTATTTTTTATAGGGTAATTTTGGGAAAGGGGGAATTGGTTGTGTTATTTAAAATGTTTTTGAAGGTAAGTTGAAGTTTTTAAAAGGAAATTTGGGTAAGTGTAATTTGAAGGTAAGGTGTTTGGGGTAAGCTGTGTGTAAGTTAGAGTGGGGGTGTAAATGGGGTGGTTTAATTAAATTTTTTTGTAGGTGTGTGGTAATGTAAGTGTTGGTAATGAAGTGTTGTGTAATGTAAGTTTAGTGGTTTCTAATGGGAAAGAAGTGGGATTGTTTCTGTAAGTTTTTGGGAAAGGGGTTAAAGGGTGGGGTTGAAAGTGGTTTTAAGTTTTTATGTGTTCCCGTTTTAATTAATTGGTTTTTTTTAATGTGTGTTTAAAATGTGGTGGGTGAGTGTGTTGGGGTTTTGGGGAAGTGTTTAAAATTTTTGAAGTGTTTTTGGTAAATGTATGTTTGGGGGGATGGGGAAATTTAAGTGTGGGGAAATTTTAAGGTAAGTGGTAATGTAAGTGGGGGTTGTTAAGGGGGGTTTTTGTTTTAAATGTTTTAAGGGGAAGGGTTGGGGGGATTGGGTTTGGGGGTTTTAAATGTTTTTTAAGGGTTTTGGGGAAAAGGGGGGGAAATGGGGTTTTGGGGTTTTGGGGGGGGGTGGGTTTGGGGTTGGGGTTTAAGGGGGGGGAGGAAGGGGGGGTTTGGTTAATTTTAAGGGGTTGGGGGGTGGAAAGGGGTTTTTTGGGGGGGGGTTTGGTTGGGGTGTTTGGGGGGGTGGGGTTTGGGGGGTTTTTGGGTTTAGGTTGGGAATTTTAAGTTGGGGGGTTTTTAAGTGGAAGGTGTTGGCCCAATTTAAGGGGGTTGTGCCAAAAGGTTATTGGAAAATTTTTTTAAGTTATTTTGGGAAGGGGAATGTGTGGGATTGTAATTGGGGTGTTAGGTGTAAAGGGGGGTAAATGTTTGTAAGGTAGGGGGGGGTTTGGGGGTTGGGGGGAAGGGGTTTAAGGGGGGGGTGTTGGGGTTTTTAAATTTTTAAGTTTTTTTGTGGTAAAGTTTAAGGGGGGCGGGTTTTGGTTTTTGGGGGGGTGTGTGGGGGGTTAAGGGGGGGGTTAAGTGTGGGGGGGGGTGTAAAAGTTTGGGAGGGGGGGGTGGTTTGGGGAAATTAAAGGGTTGGGGGGGTAAGTTTTTTAGTTGTGTTTTTAAGGTTTTAAAGGGGGTTGTAAGGTTGGGGGGGGTGGTTTTGGGAATGTGTTTGGTGTAAGTGTTATTGAAAACCCGGTTTAGTGTTTAAAATTGTAATTTAGTTTTGTAAGGGGGTTTTGTGTTTTTGAAATTTTTTGTGTGGTTGTGTTTTAAGTGTAAGTGTGTTGTAAATGGGTGTAAGGTTGGGGGTGTTGTGCAACGGGGAGTTAATTTGTTAAGGGGTAAGGGAAGTGTGGTTTGGGGGAAGTTTGTGGGAAAAGTTGTTAAAGGGAATTTTAAATGAAAAGTTTTAAGTGCCGTTTAAGTGTAATTTGGCGTTTTGTAAAAGTTTTGGGAGTGGTTTTGGGAAAATTTAAAAAGTTGTGTTTTTAAAGGTAATGGGTTGGGGTATTAAGTTTGAAGGTGGTGTAAAAGTGTTTAATGAAGGGGGTGTAAGTTTTTAATGTTTAAAAGGGAAGTTGTATGTGGGTTTTTAAAGTGGGTTAAGGGTTTTTTGTAATTGTGTGGGTTTTAAATGGCTGTTGTTAAGTTGTTAAGTGTAAGGTGTGTTTAAAGGGGAAAGTGTTGTAAGGGGGTTTTTAAATGGGGTGTAAAAATGGTGTAATTAAAAGGGGAAAATGTTGTGTATGGTAAGTGTAAGTGTTTGTGTGAAGTGAATGTAGGGTGTTAAGGATGTTGGGGGTAAGTGTATGTTTGTAGTGTAGGGTAAAATGTGTGTGTAAGTGTAAGTGTGTTAAGTTAGGGGATTTTGTGTGGAAAATTTTTAAAATGTGTTGTAAAATGTAAGTGTGTGGGGTTAAGTGTTTAATGAAGTTTTGTATGTTTTGGGAAAGTGTGGGTTTTTAAATTGTTGTGTAGTTAAGTGTGTTTAAGGGTTTAAGAAGTTTTTTGTGGAAGTTTGGGGGTAATGTTTGTGTAAATGTAATTTTTTGGGTTATGTTAAGCTGTGTTTTAAATGGAAATTTTCTAAAATTTTGTGGGTTTTTGGGTTAAGGGAAATTGGGGGTGTGTGTAAGGGGATTGTTTGTGTTAGTGTGGGAAGGTAAGTGGCTTGAATGTATGGTAAAATGTTGTGTGTTTTTAATGGTTAAGGGTGTGTTGTGTGGGGGTGGGTTTTTGGGGAAATGTGGGTAAGGAAAGTGTGTGGAGTGAAATTGGGGGAATGTAAAGGGGGGGTTGGGGGTGGTTAAGGGTTTGGGGTAAGGGTTGGGGGTTGTGTAAGGTGTTGTAAGGGGAGGTGGGGTGTTGAAGTGGGGTGTTTTTGGGTGGGAAGTGGGGGTTTTGGGGTAATGTAAGGGGTGTTTTGGTTAGTGGAGGGGTTAAGGGAAGGGATGTAAGGTTAAAAGGGAAGGGGAAGTTGGGGTTTGTTATGTGTTAAGGTTGGGGTTTGGTGAAAGGGGGTAAGGTGTTGTAATTGTAATGTAAGGGGGTTGTGGGTAAAATAAAGGGAAAAGTGGAAGTGGGAATTTTTGTAAGTGGGAAGTGTTATGGTGGGAAGGGGGTAAATTTAGGTTATGTGGGAAGGGGGTGGGGTTTTGATGGGTGGAAGGGGGGGAAGGGGGTAATGTAATTTTAAGGAAGGGGTAGGGGTTTGGGGGAGTTTGGGTGGGGTGGGAGGTTATGTGGGAGGGTTTTGGGGGGAAAGGGTTTTTTGGGAAGGGGGTTTTGGGGTTGTGTAACTGGGTATTTTAATTTTTTGGGGGGTTTTGGGGGTTGGGTTTTTAGGGTGTTTGGGGGGTTGGGAAAGGGGGTTTTGGGGGTTGTTTTGGGGTGGGGTGGGGTAGTGGGGGGGTG
>JAMYXO010000914.1:2500-7500 GCA_033310375.1 Conus canariensis
ACAGGACAGAATGGACAACACTCTCCCTGTTCACAAGTATTACCAATGTTCACAGGACAGAATAAATATCACACTCTCCTTGTCCACAACTATCACCTGAGTACACAGGACAGAATAAACAACACACTCTCCCTGTTCACAGTATCACCAGTGTTCACAGGACAGAATGGACAACACACTTTCCCTGTTCACAGTATCACCAGTGTTCACAGGACAGAATGGACAACACACTCTCCCTGTTCGAAAGTATTACCAATGTTCACAGGACAGAATAAATATCACACTCTCCTTGTCCACAACTATCACCTGAGTACACAGGACAGAATAAACAACACACTCTCCCTGTTCACAAGTACCACCAGTGTTCACAGGACAGAATGGACAACATACTCTCCCTGTCCACATGTACCACCAGTGTTCACAGGACAGAATGGACAACATACCCTCCCTGTCCACATGTACCACCAGTGTTCACAGGACAGAATAAACAACACACTCTCCCTGTTCATAAGTACCACTAGTGTTCACAGGACAGAATTTAAAAAAAAACACTCTCCCTCTCCACATGTATCACCGGTGTTCACAGGACAGAATGGACAACACACTCTCCCTGTTAACAGGTACTACCAGTGTTCACAGGACAGAATGGACGACACACTCTCCCTGTTCACAGTATCACCAGTTTTCACAGGACAGAATGGACGACACACTCTCCTTGTTCACAAGTACCACCAGTGTTCACAGGGCAGAATGGACAACACACTCTCCCTGTTCACAAGTATTACCAATGTTCACAGGACAGAATAAATATCACACTCTCCTTGTCCACAACTATCACCTGAGTACACAGGACAGAATAAACAACACGCTCTCCCTGTTCACAGTATCACCAGTGTTCACAGGACAGAATGGACAACACACTCTCCCTGTCCACAAGTACCACCAGTGTTCACAGGACAGAATGGACAACATACTCTCCCTATCCACATGTACCACCAGTGTTCACAGGACAGAATAAACAACACACTCTCCCTGTTCACAAGTACCACCAGTATTCACAGGACAGAATAAAAAAAACACTCTCCCTCTCCACATGTATCACCGGTGTTCACAGGACAGAATGGACAACACACTGTCCCTGTACACATGTATCACCAGTGTTCACAGGACAAAATGGACAACACACTCTCCCTCTCCACATGTATCACCAGTGTTCACAGGACAGAATGGACAACACACTCTCCCTGTCCATATGTATCACCAGTATTCACAGGAGAGAATGGACAACACACCCTCCCTGTTCACAGGTACTACCAGTGTTCACAGGACAGAATGGACGACACACTCTCCCTGTCCACAGTATCACCAGTGTTCACAGGACAGAATGGACAACACGCTCTCCCAGTTCACAAGTACCACCAGTGTTCACAGGACAGAATGGACAACACACTCTCCCTGTTCACAAGTACCACCAGTGTTCACAGGACAGAATGGACAACACACTCTCCCTGTTCACAAGTACCACCAGTGTTCATAGAACAGAACGGACAACACACTCTCCCTGTTCACAAGTATTAGCAATGTTCACAGGACAGAATACATAGCACACTCTGCTTGTCCACAAGTATCATCTGAGTACAAAGAACAGAACAAACAACACACTCTCCCAGTTCACAAGTACCACCAGTGTTCACAGGACAAAATGGACAACACACTCTCCCTGTCCACAGTATCACCAGTGTTCACAGGACAGAATGGACAACACACTCTCCCAGTTCATAAGTACCACCAGTGTTCACAGGACAGAATGGACAACACACTGTCCCTGTTCACAGTATCACCAATGTTCACATGAGAGAATGGACGACACACTCTCCTGTTCACAAGTACCACCAGTGTTCACAGGACAGAATAAACAACACACTGTCCCTGTCCACAGTATCACCAGTGTTCACATGACAGAATGGACAACACTTTCCCTGCCCACAGTACCACCAGTGTTCACAGGACAGAATAAACAACACACTGTCCTTGTCCACATTATCACCAGTGTTCACATGACAGAATGGATAACACTTTCCCTGTCCACAGTATCACCAGTGTTCACAGGACAGAATAAACAACACATTCTCCCTGTCCACAAGTACCACCAGTGTTCACAGGACAGAATAAATATCATACTCTCCTTGTCCACAACTATCACCTGAGTACACAGGACAGAATAAACAACACACTCTCCCTGTTCACAGTACCACCAGTGTTCACAGGACAGAATGGACAACACACTCTCCCAGTTCACAAATACCGCCAGTGTTCACAGGACAGAATGGACAACACACTCCCTGTCCACTGTATGTCCAGTGTTCACAGGACAGAATGGACAACATTTCCCTGTCCACACTACTACCAGTGTTCACAGGACAGAATAAACAACACACTGTCCCTGTCCACAGTACCACCAGTGTTCACAGGACAGAATAAACAACACTCTCCCTGTCCACAGTACCACCAGTGTTCACAGACAGAATGGACAACACTTTTCCCTGCCCACAAGTACCACCAGTGTTCACAGGACACAACGGGGCAACGTACTGTCCCTGTCTACAAGTATTACCAATGTTCACAGGACAGAACGTTGCAGCACAATACCCCTGCTTGCAAACAATATTCACCCACACTGACCAGACAATCTCCCTGACCATGAACATCATTGGTAAATATTGACAGGAGAGAACGGGCAACGCACTCATCATGGCTGCAAGCGTTATTGACGGGCATTGACACGGCAGAATAGGTGACACGCTCTCCTTGCTTACAAACATCATTCATCACTACTGCTTACAAACATCATTCGTCAATACTGCTTGCAAGCATCATTCATTAATATTGCTTACAAACATCATTCATCAATGCTGCTTACAAACATCATTCGTCAATACTGCTTACAAACATCATTCATCACTACTGCTTACAAACATCATTCGTCAATACTGCTTACAAACATCATTCATCAATACTGCTTACAAACATCATTCATTAATACTGCTTACAAACATCATTCATCAATGCTGCTTACAAACATCATTCATTAATACTGCTTACAAACATCATTCATCACTACTGCTTACAAACATCATTCATCAATGCCGACCTGGCAATCTCCCTATCTGCAAATAGTGTTGATAGAAAATGACGGGCACATCAGCCAACACACCTTTCCTGCTGTTGTCATTATTGATCAATATTGGTGACACTCACCCGGTCCTCAAATGTCACTATTCGGCTATAGTCACATAGAATAAGTAACACACTCTCCCTGTATGCAAACATCATTGAATCCGACGCAATCTGCGACATCCCCCCCCCTCCCCCCCCCCCCCCCCCCCCCACGCCGCCCTACAAACGTCATTTACCTTATATTGTTAGGATGATATTATCAGCAAATTCTTCCTGCCCACCTGTCCACAAACATTATTGATGGATGATGTTTGTAAGCAGTAGTGATGAATTAAAAAAAAAAAAAACATGGTAGGCAGGCACTCAAGGTCTGGCCCGCGCGTTGGGCTAATGCGTAGGTCAGACATCCGCTGAGTCGTAGCCACGAGACCCTCTTCTTCAATTCTCTCATCTTAGTTGTTAATTCATTTATCCATCAGCTTCAAATCATGCGTAGTGTGGTCTCAAAACTTAGCGGATGTGGTGTAGCGTGTATGGACTAGTCCGCACGCAGTGACGCCTCCTTGATGAAACTGAAACTGAAACTGAAGCCACAAACATTCATTGTGGCCAGATGTATAGATCCCTGAGGTGAGGGTGGGGTGGGATGGCGTGGGGAGTGAGGAATGAAGTGGGTGGAGAATGGAAGTCAAGGTGGTCAGGGTTGGATGGAGGTGTGTGTGTGTGTGGGGGGGGGGGGGGGGGCAAAGAGGAGGTGGAGATAAGGGAAAGGACAGAGAGGTAGGACATGCATTGTGCATCTTTAGGTCATGCATTGTGCATCTTTAGGTCATGCATTGTGCATCTTTAGGTCATGCGTTGTGCATCTTTAGGTCATGCGTTGTGCATCTTTAGGGCATGCATTGTGCATCTTTAGGGCATGCGTTGTGCATCTTTAGGGCATGCATTGTGCATCTTTAGGGCATGCGTTGTGCATCTTTAGGACATGCGTTGTGCATCTTTATGGCATGCATTGTGCATCTTTAGGGCGTCCATTCTTCATCTTTAGGGCATGCATTGTGCATCGTTAGGGCATGCGTTGTGCATCTTTAGGTCATGCATTATCCATCTTTAGGTCATGCATTGTGCATCTTTAGGTCATGCATTGTGCATCTTTATGGCATTCATTGTGCATCTTTCGGTCATGCATTGTGCATCTTTAGGGCATGCATTATGCATCTTTAGGGCATGCATTATCCATTCTTTAGGTCATGCATTGTGCATCTTTATGGCATGCATTATCCATCTTTAGGTCATGCATTGTGCATCTTTCGGTCATGCATTGTGCATCTTTAGGTCATGCTTTGTGCATCTTTAGGGCATGCATTGTGCATCTTCAGGGCATGCATTGTGCATCTTTCGGGCATGCATTGTCCATCTTTAGGGCATGCATTGTGCATCTTTAGGGCATGCATTGTGCATCTTTAGGGCATGCATTGTGCATCTTTCGGGCATGCACTGTGCATCTTTAGGTCATGCATTGTGCATCTTTAGTTCATGCATGGTACATCTTTAGGTCATGCATTGTGCATATTTAGGGCAGGCATTGTGCATCTTTAGGGCATGCATTGTGCATCTTTAGAGCATGCAGTGTGCATCTTTAGAGCATGCATTGTGCACCTTTAGGGCATGCATTGTACATCTTTAGGGCATGCATTGCGCATCTTTAGGGCATGCATTGTGCATCTTTCCACAACATGGTCAACCCAGACACAGGTTATGTACGTTAGGAATTTGTGAAACGTTCAAAACTAGTAACCAGCCCTGCACCACCCCTCTCGTCC
>JAMYXO010000914.1:12500-35926 GCA_033310375.1 Conus canariensis
CAAACAAACAAACAAACAAACAAAAAAACCCGCACACTGGAATTTGCTGAGAAGTCTATGATCTCCTGTCACTGTAAACATACGACCATCCTATCCCCACCCCCAATTCGTCACAGAGGTCATTCATTAGAGACCACGGCAGTGGTTGTAGTGGATACTCAATGAACTAAACGTCTTGGCCAAGAAGATGTAAATAAGCTTAAATCATAACTGCCCCGACAAAATGTACATGTATGTGATAGGGGTGGAGGTAGGGGAGGGAGGGGAGGGGGGAAGAAAAAAGAAAAAAGGAGGAAAAACAAAACAGCTGTAACAACACGGTGCTCCATAGACTACACACAGCCTACACACACACACACACACGTGCGCGCGCGCGCGCGCGCGCGCGCGTGTGGGAGAGAGAAAGAACAATTAAGTAGTGGGGGGAAACAAGTGCAGGTTAACAATTCTTCCATCATTATATCCATGACTTGGCAAAGATTCGAAATTAAACATATATATATATATATATATATATATATAT
Source organism: Conus canariensis (assembly GCA_033310375.1). NCBI lineage: Eukaryota > Metazoa > Mollusca > Gastropoda > Neogastropoda > Conidae > Conus > Conus canariensis. Next base: position 13,024 of record JAMYXO010000914.1, read on the forward strand.
ATATATATATATATATATATATATATATATACTAGCCGGTGTACCCGGCTTCGCTCGGGTATATCTGTACAATAATTTTCTGGCCACCCCTCTCCTCACCACTTAAAAGACAATACAATAAAATTCAGCTTGGGTTTGTTTCGTTTTTCCCATGCCGAACCAATTGCCCCAGCCTCCTCCTATCTACTTCACCCAATTTCTTCGGACGCCCACTCCCTTCTTGCCTCTCAATCTGTTTTCCCTCACGAATGTTTTTTCCATAGATACACAGTCCATAGAGGGATGCCTGTACTTTGTGAACTTACCGATGCATTCTCAATTCCTCGATTGAAGTGCTCCAAAATGACAACTCTGTAGGGGCCGCCATAACCTAGTGGATAAGGCGCTGGACTCATGATCCAAAGGTCGTGGTTTCGAATCCCGGCTTGGTCTTGGAAATTTTAACGTGGAATGTTTCCAGCTAAAATGACCGTAGTTCACCCCGATGTCCACCCTGGCCCCGCAGGTGTCAGTCTAATGTGACGGACAAGCCGTCTGCATATCCTTGATTTTGGCACGGACGTTAAATCCAACTCAAACATGACAACTCTGTGAAAAGACTGCATTTTCACGATGTATCATGTCTATTGGAGAGCCTCTGGGTAGACATTTCTGGTCTCCCTGTTTGGCGCAAGTATAGTCAGTGTTTCTGCGTTTCCAGTTCGTGATGCTGCAACGTAGAACATTCCATGTGTAAAACACGGAACGGTCAGGTCTGCCCCAAGGGATGAAAATGTCGGACCCTGGCTCTTGATGATTGTCAGAGCGAAAGCTGGTTTCATGGGAAACTGAAGCCGTCAGAACTGGAATGGCAGGGGTGAGTCCATGGGTTCCAGAGGAATTCTGGGGAGCAGCACCGGTTCACCTTTGTGGGGGCCACATGATATTTTCGCTTCTACAACGTTCCTGTGCAGTCTGGTGAAGACACATCGGGTGCCATTGATCACCTTTGGCGGGTCCAGTGAGCGGAGAATGATAATAGGGACTCCAGATTTCAGCAACAGTTCATGTGGTGGAAGTCCAGAAATCTCAATGGAGTTCAGGAGTTCTTGTGGATAAAGGACTGCCTCATCATCATTCTTGGCTGTGTCAACAGATCTGTACAGTTTCCTCTCCAGGGAAGTCAGCTACGATTTTTCTGTTCAGCCTGTTGACAGTCTCGTTCAGGGAGGAGATTATGGCCCTTTCCGCTAACCAGTCTGAGTCTGCACAGTGAGCATGAAGATCCGGGTAGACTGCTTCTATCAGATCCTCCTGGCTATCAGACAGGCGTTGACAATGTTGGCTCTGGTGCCATTGAGGACGACAGGGAGGATCTGCCTGAAGTCCCCACAGAACAGCGTTGGGATGCCTCCCATTGGCCTGTGCACTTGGGTGATGTCCTGCAGCGTAGAGTCCATGGCCTCGTAGACAGCTTTGTGGGTCATGGGAGCTTCATCAATTATGACGGTTGCAGCCTCTTTGATGACTTTGGCCAACGTTGACCCACGCTTGACAGAGCAGGTTGGCGTTTCTTGCTTGTCGGCATCCAGAGGGACCTTGAAAATGCTATTTACTGTCCGCCCACCCGGCAAAAGAGTAGCGGCAATGACACTGGAAGCAGTGGCTAGCACTATTTTGCCTGTGGAGCGGATCCTGTTCAGGATAAGATTCAGGATGGTCTTTCCTGTCCCTCATGGAGCATCAAGGAACATTATGTTGCTGCTTGCTGTGAGATCCTGCCTCTGCTCAACCATGGTCATAAAGCTGTCGTACACGTCTCTCTGGTCAGCTGTCAGCTTCTTCAGCTGGTCATCAGCTGCTGCCCGGAGTGCAGTAGTGTCGTAATTGGTCTCGCGGTAGTATTCTCGAGGCACAGTTTGTTGTTGTGTGACTGTTGGCATCCCATACTCCTCTGTAGACTTGCCTCCAAGAAGGAAGAGTTTGTGCTGAATCACAGTAAGAGCTTGGTTGTAGATGGCATCTGTGTACTGCGCTTCATAATAGACATCTCTTCGGACTTGGAAGAGGAAATCTTCAGCAAGATGGTCTCGGAAGAGGTTCCACAGGTTGCCTGGGTTACTGGGGTTGAAAGCCACCAGGATAATACAGAAGTCACGCAGCAGTCAGGGTCTCTTAGAGATGGAGGCTTCCTCCAGGGCAAGTTGTAGAAGGCGATCATCTTCTAGGAGTCCAAGAGCATTGCAAGCATCTCGAAAAATGTTGTGGACATAGCCGTTGACAATCTTCAGCTCCTTGTACGAACGGGATCCTTTCATAACGTTGAGTAGAAGCCTCAAGAAGTAGCACTCGCCCTGGCGAGAACTGATACTGTACAATCGCCGGATTGCAGTGCCCCTTTGTCGTTTCTTCCACATATTCTGAGTGGACATCAATGTGAAGTGCTCAGGGACTTCCACGTACTTCAGCTCTCGTGCTGTAGGGTCTTGAGAGCATAGGCTAAAGGTGGCGGTAAGGGTTGCTTCTGGGGGAGAGCCTTGTGCTCTTTGCGCTGCGTTGTGTGGATTGAAGTAGACCCATTGTCCATTCTCCAAATGGACAGCTGGTCTCTGCACCATGGGGTGGCGCTCATGCAGGTCAAATCCCAGGAGTCTCCAGGTCGCCTCGATGCTGCCAACGTAGCGGGCATTCTGGTACATTTGGATCTCATCAATGACTGGAGGTTGTTGAGCTGCTCCTTCACCTGCCTGAGTGGCTTGGAGTTGGAAGACGGCTTGGTCTGTGCCCTTGTGGACATACTTCAGGACGTACTTGATGAATTTTATGCTACTGCATATTTCCACATTGATGTGGCAGTTGAACTAATGTAGGAGGTAAGGGTTGTAGGGGACAACCCACTGGTTGGTGACGATGTTTTCTCTCTGCCCAAGCTTCACAGTCCCAGTATGTCCTCATTCAGACTCCTCACGTCTCCTGTACTTGGGGTAGCTGTCCTCACCCTGCTCTATGACCCTTCTTGCCTCTCAATCAATTTTACCTCACAATTTTTTTTCGTAATACGATACACAGTCGATAGAGGGATGCCTGTACTTAATGAACCTACCGATGCATTCTCAATTCCTCGATTGAAGTGCTCCAAAATGACAACTCTATAGGGGCCGCCATAACCTAGTGGATAAGGCGCTGGACTCATGATCCAAAGGTCGTGGTTTCGAATCCCGGCTTGGTCTTGGAAATTTTCACGTGGAATGTTTTCAGCTAAAAATATCCATAGTTCACCCCGATATGCACCCTGGCCCCGCAGGTGCCAGGCTAATGTGACGGACCAGCCGTCTGCATATCCTTGATTTTGGCACAGACGTTAAATCCAACTCAAACATGACAACTCTGTGAAAAGATTGCATTTTCACGATGTATCATGTCTATTGGAGGGCCTCTGGGTTGACAACATTTCTGGTCTCCCTGTTTGGCGCAAGTATAGTCAGTGTTTCTGCGCTTCCAGTTCGTGATGCTGCAACGTAGAACATTCCATATGTAAAACACGGAACGGTCAGATCTGCCCCACGGGATGAAAATGTCTGACCATGGCTCTTGTTGACAGACAAAAATCAGACGGTATTGCAGAGCATCATAACTTCGGTGTATTTCTGAAATCCTCTGCAGACTACCATCTCTAAATTTAGAAATTAACGGTTTTTAACGGTCAATTTTAAGTTTCTGTTCATATTAGTTGTCTATCATTGATCAGCGTGTAAAACTGCACCTGTATACCAAATTTCATCAAGAAAGGTCTAAATTTAGAAAATAACGGATCTTAACGGTTTTTAACGCTCAATTTTATAGTTTCCGTTCGTGTAAGTTGTATATCATTGTTCAGCGTGTAAAACTGCGTCTGTATACCGAATTTCATCAGGAACGCTCTAAATTTATATAATAACAGTTTTTAACGGTCAATTTTTAAGTTTCCGTTCGTGTAAGTTGTATATCATTGTTCAGCGTGTAAAACTGCACCTGTATACCGAATTTCATCAAGAACAGTCTAAATTTATATAATAACGGTTTTTAACGGTCAATTTTAAGTTTCGGTTCGTGTAAGTTGTATGTCATTGTTCAGCATTTAAAACTACACCTGTATATCAAATTTCATCAAGAAAGGTCTAAATTTAGAAAATAACGCTTTTTAACGGTGACACCATCTCTAAATTTAGAAATTAACGGTTTTAAACGGTCAATTTTAAGTTTCTGTTCATATTAGTTGTCTATCATTGATCAGCGTGTAAAACTGCACCTGTATACCAAATTTCATCAAGAAAGGTCTAAATTTAGAAAATAACAGATCTTAACGGTTTTTAACGCTCAATTTTAAGTTTCCGTTCGTGTAAGTTGTATATCATTGTTCAGCGTGTAAAACTGCATCTGTATACCGAATTTCATCAGGAACGCTCTAAATTTATATAATAACGGTTTTTAATGGTCAATTTTTAAGTTTCCGTTCGTGTAAGTTGTATATCATTGTTCAGCGTGTAAAACTGCATCTGTATACCGAATTTCATCAAGAACGGTCTAAATTTATATAATAACGGTTTTTAACGGTCAATTTTAAGTTTCGGTTCGTGTAAGTTGTATATCATTGTTCAGCATTTAAAACTACACCTGTATACCAAATTTCATCAAGAAAGGTCTAAATTTAGAAAATAACGCTTTTAAACGGTGATAAATAACGGTCATAAAAACTATCGAATGACCCAATGTTATTCACAGTATGTCCTTCTAGACTCATGCCAAGTTTGGTGGCGATCCGAGGACTCCATTTGCCGCCAACATCAGAAAAGATTGTATTTTTGATCGTTTTTAGGGGGGTACGTGTTGTTAACGGTTTTTAACGGTCATAAATAACTGTCGTAGAAACTGTCCAATAACCCTATGTTACTCGGGAGATGTCCCTCTAGGTTCGATGTACCTGTGCAATGTCACAACGGCCATTTGATGAAAAGCAGAGGAAAAAGATGTCTTTGAAACCGTTATAACAGTTTTTTTTAACGGTTTTTAACGGTTTTATTTCTTTAAAGATTAGCCCAAAACCATCCTCGGGTCACAACAGACATACCTGCAAAATTTCAAGAAGATCAGGTTTTAAACAGTTTCTTTGATAGGGTTTGGTGTTTTTAACGGTTTTTAACTGTTATAAATAACGTTTTTTAACTGCCAAATAACGGTTTTAATTTTAGAGAAGTAGTCCTGTACCTGTGCAATGTCACAACAGCTATTTGAAGAAAAGCAGAGGAAAAAGATGTCTTTGAAACCGTTATAACAGTTTTTTAACGGTTTTTAACGGTTTTATTTTCTTAGAGATTAGCCCAAAACCATCCTCGGGTCACAACAGACATACCTGCCAAATTTCATGACAATCGGTTGAGCCGTTTTTGAGTCTATAGCGTACACAGACACACACACACACACACACACACACACACACACACACACAGAGAGACAGAATTTGCCATTTATATATTAGATATATATATATATATATATATATATATATATATATATATCAACAATTATACATCTGTATATGTACATAAATACAGATATAGGTATATATAAACATATATCTGTACTTATGTATATATATTTATACATGTAGTTGTGTGTATGTGTATATATATATATATATATAGTAGAAAGAAACTCGTGGAGAGCGTGGCAGCAGAGAGTCCTCAGAAGAGAAGCCCCCTTCAAGCAAGTGTTTCGGCCCTTATCTCCTGACACTCTAGGGGGGTTGGGCCACACCCGGTTCATGACTCCGGATGTCCCTCTGCTGCCCCCTTTTTTTTTTTTCCCATCTTGGGACGAGCCATGGCTGGGATTCGAACCCATGACCCTCTGGACATGCTTAGGGTCCCAGATTTTGGCTGCTCAAACAGTGTTCTGGCAAACTGGAAGGGGTCTCTGAAGAAGCGCTCTTGTGTCTTCTTCTTTTTGCTCTTCCTCTTCCTCGCAGATTCCGCTTTGCTGAGGGCACTGTGTTTTTCTTTCAGGTCTTTCCACAGTTTTTCCAAGCCTTGTTTTTCAGCTGGCAGTGCGGTCTTCATTTGCATCTTGAGGTTTTTCTTTTGGACCCTGATCTTGTCCATCTTTTCTTGGCGTCTGGATTTCTTTGGAGGTGTTTTCTCTTTGGGTAGTTTTGCTCCATAGGCGTCTCTACATGTGGCATACACAATGTCCCCATATGTGGCTAGTTTGTGTTCCAGGGTGCTTTTCCCTATCAGTGCATCGAGTCTTTGGACGATTTTGGCATCCAGTTTCTCCCAATCTTCAGTTTCGTTTGCTCGTGGCAGGTTGAGTTTCAGGCGCCTGGCATCGAGGGCCTGTGCAAATTCCTCATCCGAACCAACAGCGTGGATGTCCTTGGCACTGTGGTTTAAATCCTGGCCTTGGTCTTCCGACGTCTTATCTGCTGATGCAGTGCGCTGCTGCTCATTCAGATGAGTCTTCACACATCCCATCTTTGTTCTGTGGATCTTCATGCCACGGGTGGTAGCGAAACGCTTTCCACAGACACATGGATATTCCATTTGGTCCATGTTCATAGTCCGTTTGGGATTTGCAGTCATGATTGGTTGAGCACCGATGGATTCATCATTCTCTCCCCCTTTCGGTGAATCCTGGGAGCATCTTTTCCTTTTATTTTTAGTAGCCACATGTTTAAGGCAAAGTGGGGAGCCAGCCCACAGAGCCCTTGGTTCTGGTCTTTCCCAGTGTCCTCCGGTCTTTCCCGGACGTCCTCCGGCCTATTCCCGGAAGTCAATGGTTTACCCATGCATCAGTAGAAAGAAACTCGTGGAGAGCGTGGCAGCAGAGAGTCCTCAGAAGAGAAGCCCCCTTCAAGCAAGTGTTTCGGCCCTTATCTCCTGACACTCTAGGGGGGTTGGGCCACACCCGGTTCATGACTCCGGATGTCCCTCTGCTGCCCCTTTTTTTTTTTTTTTTCCCATCTTGGGACGAGCCATGGCTGGGATTCGAACCCATGACCCTCTGGACATGCTCATTTTCCACTTAATGACTCGCGCTTTAACCACTGAGCCACAGGGACACCTGATATTTGTAGGGAAATTAAGCCTTATGAAGTTCACTTTTGTTCCTCCTTGACCAGATCCAGCTTGAACACCTCTCTGCCGCTTCTGCCATTGCTTTCAGGGCTCTGGTTTTTTCCTTCCCTGCAACTGAGAGCTGTTTCATGAGGCTGTATGCAGACGTTCCTACAAACCCCCTAGCTCCAATTTCTGCAGTGAGGACTTTGACCTGATAGCCTTCTCTCCTCATATATATATATATAAATGTAGATATATGAATATCTAATATATAAATGGCAAATTCTGTCTGTGTGTGTGTGTGTGTGTGTGTGTGTGTGTACGCTATAGACTCAAAAACGGCTCAACCGATTGAAATGAAATTTGGCAGGTACGTCTGTTGTGACCCGAGGATGGTTTTGGGCTAATCTCTAAAATAATAAAACCGTTAAAAACCGTTAAAAAACTGTTATAACGGTTTCAAAGACATCTTTTTCCTCTGCTTTTCTTCAAATAGCTGTTGTGACATTGCACAGGTACAGGACTACTTCTCTAAAATTAGAACCTTTATTTGGCAGTTAAAAAACGTTATTTATAACAGTTAAAAACCGTTAAAAACACCAAACCCTATCAAAGAAACTGTTTAAAACCTGATCTTCTTGAAATTTAGCAGGTACGTCTGTTGTGACCCGAGGATGGTTTGGGGCTAATCTTTAAAGAAATAAAACCGTTAAAAACCGTTAAAAAACTGTTATAACGGTTTCAAAGACATCTTTTTCCTCTGCTTTTCATCAAATGACCGTTGTGACATTGCACAGGTACATCGAACCTAGAGGGACATCTCCCGAGTAACATAGGGTTATTGGACAGTTTCTACGACAGTTATTTATGACCGTTAAAAACCGTTAACAACACGTACACCCCTAAAAACGATCAAAAATACAATCTTTTCTGTTGGCGGCAAAGGGAGTCCTCGGATCGCCACCAAACTTGGCATGAGTCTAGAAGGACATACTGTGAATAACATTGGGTCATTCGACAGTTTTTATGACCGTTATTTATCACCGTTAAAAAGCGTTATTTTCTAAATTTAGACCTTTCTTGATGAAATTTGGTATACAGGTGTAGTTTTAAATGCTGAACAACGATATACAACTTACACGAACCGAAACTTAAAATTGACCGTTAAAAACCGTTATTATATAAATTTAGACCGTTCTTGATGAAATTCGGTATACAGATGCAGTTTTACACGCTGAACAATGATATACAATTTACACGAACGGAAACTTAAAAATTGACCGTTAAAAACTGTTATTATATAAATTTAGAGCGTTCCTGATGAAATTCGGTATACAGATGCAGTTTTACACGCTGAACAATGATATACAACTTACACGAACGGAAACTTAAAATTGAGCGTTAAAAACCGTTAAGATCCGTTATTTTCTAAATTTAGACCTTTCTTGATGAAATTTGGTATACAGGTGCAGTTTTACACGCTGATCAATGATAGACAACTAATATGAACAGAAACTTAAAATTGACCGTTAAAAACCGTTAATTTCTAAATTTAGAGATGGTATCACCGTTAAAAAGCGTTATTTTCTAAATTTAGACCTTTCTTTGATGAAATTTGGTATACAGGTGTAGTTTTCAATGCTGAACAATGATATACAACTTACACGAACCGAAACTTAAAATTGACCGTTAAAAAATCGTAGCTGACTTCCCTGGAGAGGAAACTCTGTACAGATCTGTTGACACGGCCAAGAATGATGATGAGGCAGTCCTTTATCCACAAGAACTCCTGAACTCCATTGAGATTTCTGGACTTCCACCACATGAACTGTTGCTGAAATCTGGAGTCCCTATTATCATTCTCCACTCACTGGACCCGCCAAAGGTGATCAATGGCACCCGATGTGTCTTCACCAGACTGCACAGGAACGTTGTAGAAGTGAAAATATCATGTGGCCCCCACAAAGGTTAACCGGTGCTGCTCCCCAGAATTCCTCTGGAACCCATGGACTCACCCCTGCCATTCCAGTTCTGACGGCTTCAGTTTCCCATGAAACCAGCTTTCGCTCTGACAATCATCAAGAGCCAGGGTCCGACATTTTCATCCCTTGGGGCAGACCTGACCGTTCCGTGTTTTACACATGGAATGTTCTACGTTGCAGCATCACGAACTGGAAACGCAGAAACACTGACTATACTTGCGCCAAACAGGGAGACCAGAAATGTTGTCTACCCAGATGCCCTCCAATAGACATGATACATCGTGAAAATGCAATCTTTTCACAGAGTTGTCATGTTTGAGTTGGGTTTAACGTCCGTGCCAAAATCAAGGATATGCAGACGGCTGGTCCGTCACATTAGACTGACACCTGCGGGGCCAGGGTGGACATCGGGGTGAACTACGGTCATTTTAGCTGGAAACATTCCACGTTAAAATTTCCAAGACCAAGCCGGGATTCGAAACCACGACCTTTGGATCATGAGTCCAGCGCCTTATCCACTAGGTTATGGCGGCCCCTATAGAGTTGTCATTTTGGAGCACTTCAATCGAGGAATTGAGAATGCATCGGTAAGTTCATTAAGTACAGGCATCCCTCTATCGACTGTGTATCGTATTACGAAAAACAATTGTGAGGTAAAATTGATTGAGAGGCAAGAAGGGTCATAGAGCAGGGTGAGGACAGCTACCCCAAGTACAGGAGACGTGAGGAGTCTGAATGAGGACATACTGGGACTGTGAAGCTTGGGCAGAGAGAAATCATCGTCACCAACCAGTGGGTTGTCCCCTACAACCCTTACCTCCTACATTAGTTCAACTGCCACATCAATGTGGAAATATGCAGTAGCATAAAATTCATCAAGTACGTCCTGAAGTATGTCCACAAGGGCACAGACCAAGCCGTCTTCCAACTCCAAGCCACTCAGGCAGGTGAAGGAACAGCTCAACAACCTCCAGTCATTGATGAGATCCAAATGTACCAGAATGCCCGCTACGTTGGCAGCATCGAGGCGACCTGGAGACTCCAGGGATTTGACATGCATGAGCGCCACCCCATGGTGCAGAGACCAGCTGTCCATTTGGAGAATGGACAATGGGTCTACTTCAATCCACACAACGCAGCGCAAAGAGCACAAGGCTCTCCCCCAGAAGCAACCCTTACCGCCATCTTTAGCCTATGCTCTCAAGACCCTACAGCACGAGAGCTGAAGTACGTGGAAGTCCCTGAGCACTTCACATTGATGTCCACTCAGAATATGTGGAAGAAACGACAAAGGGGCACTGCAATCCGGCGATTGTACAGTATCAGTCCTCGCCAGGGAGAGTGCTACTTCTTGAGGCTTCTACTCAACGTTATGAAAGGATCCCGATCGTACGAGGAGCTGAAGATTGTCAACGGCTATGTCCACAACATTTTTCGAGATGCTTGCAATGCTCTTGGACTCCTAGATGATGACCGCCTTCTACAACTTGCCCTGGAGGAAGCCTCCATCTCTCAGAGACCCCGACTGCTGCGTGACTTCTGTATTATCCTGGTGGCTTTCAGCCCCAGTAACCCAGGCAACCTGTGGAACCTCTTCAGAGACCATCTTGCTGAAGATTTCCTCTTCCAAGTCCGAAGAGATGTCTATTATGAAGCGCAGTACACAGATGCCATCTACAACCAAGCTCTTACTGTGATTCAGGACAAACTCTTCCTTCTTGGAGGCAAGTCTACAGAGGAGTATGGGATGCCAACAGTCACACAACAACAAACTGTGCCTCGAGAATACTACCGCGAGACCAATTACGACACTACTGCAATCCGGGCAGCAGCTGATGACCAGCTGAAGAAGCTGACAGCTGACCAGAGAGACGTGTACGACAGCTTTATGACCATGGTTGAGCAGAGGCAGGATCCCACAGCAAGCAGCAACATAATGTTCCTTGATGCTCCATGAGGGACAGGAAAGACCATCCTGAATCTTATCCTGAACAGGATCCGCTCCACAGGCAAAATAGTGCTAGCCACTGCTTCCAGTGTCATTGCCGCTACTCTTTTGCCGGGTGGGCAGACAGTAAATAGCATTTTCAAGGTCCCTCTGGATGCCGACAAGCAAGAAACGCCAACCTGCTCTGTCAAGCGTGGGTCAACGTTGGCCAAAGTCATCAAAGAGGCTGCAACCGTCATAATTGATGAAGCTCCCATGACCCACAAAGCTGTCTACGAGGCCATGGACTCTACGCTGCAGGACATCACCCAAGTGCACAGGCCAATGGGAGGCATCCCAACGCTGTTCTGTGGGGACTTCAGGCAGATCCTCCCTGTCGTCCTCAATGGCACCAGAGCCAACATTGTCAACGCCTGTCTGATAGCCAGGAGGATCTGATAGAAGCAGTCTACCCGGATCTTCATGCTCACTGTGCAGACTCAGACTGGTTAGCGGAAAGGGCCATAATCTCCTCCCTGAACGAGACTGTCAACAGGCTGAACAGAAAAATCGTAGCTGACTTCCCTGGAGAGGAAACTGTACAGATCTGTTGACACGGCCAAGAATGATGATGAGGCAGTCCTTTATCCACAAGAACTCCTGAACTCCATTGAGATTTCTGGACTTCCACCACATGAACTGTTGCTGAAATCTGGAGTCCCTATTATCATTCTCCGTTCACTGGACCCGCCAAAGGTGATCAATGGCACCCGATGTGTCTTCACCAGACTGCACAGGAACGTTGTAGAAGCGAAAATATCATGTGGCCCCCACAAAGGTGAACCGGTGCTGCTCCCCAGAATTCCTCTGGAACCCATGGACTCACCCCTGCCATTCCAGTTCTGACGGCTTTAGTTTCCCATGAAACCAGCTTTCGCTCTGATAATCATCAAGAGCCAGGGTCCGACATTTTCATCCCTTGGGGCAGACCTGACCGTTCCGTGTTTTACACATGGAATGTTCTACGTTGCAGCATCACGAACTGGAAACGCAGAAACACTGACTATACTTGCGCCAAACAGGGAGACCAGAAATGTCTACCCAGAGGCTCTCCAATAGACATGATACATCGTGAAAATGCAGTCTTTTCACAGAGTTGTCATGTTTGAGTTGGATTTAACGTCCGTGCCAAAATCAAGGATATGCAGACGGCTTGTCCGTCACATTAGACTGACACCTGCGGGGCCAGGGTGGACATCGGGGTGAACTACGGTCATTTTAGCTGGAAACATTCCACATCAAAATTTCCAAGACCAAGCCGGGATTCGAAACCACGACCTTTGGATCATGAGTCCAGCGCCTTATCCACTAGGTTATGGCGGCCCCTACAGAGTTGTCATTTTGGAGCACTTCAATCGAGGAATTGAGAATGCATCGGTAAGTTCACAAAGTACAGCCATCCCTCTATGGACTGTGTATCTATGGAAAAAAATTCGTGAGGGAAAACAGATTGAGAGGCAAGAAGGGAGTGGGCGTCCGAAGAAATTGGGTGAAGTAGATAGGAGGAGGCTGGGGCAATTGGTTCGGCATGGGAAAAACGAAACAAACCCAAGCTGAATTTTATTGTATTGTCTTTTAAGTGGTAAGAGAGAGGGGTGGCCAGAAAATTATTGTACAGATATACCCGAGCGAAGCCGGGTACACCGGCTAGTATATATATATATATATATAATATATATATATATATATATATATATAAAGAGAGAGAGAGAGAGAAAGAGAAAGACAGACAGACAGACAGATAGACAGACAGACAGACAGGCAGACAGAAGGGAGGAGAGTGGGATGGGTTACACACACACACACACACACACACACACACACACACACACACACACTCACACACACACGCGCGCAGGCACCACACACACACACACACACACACACACACACACACACACACACACACACACACACGCACACATATATATATATATATACATATATATATTAGAGAGAGAGAGAGAGAGAGAGAGGAGAGAGAGAGAGAGAGAGAGAGAGAGAGAGAGATTGAGAGAGACGGACGGACGGACGGACAGACAGACAGACAGACCGACAGACAAACCGACAGATAAAACAATCAAAGACAGGAAAAAAAAGTACAAAGAAAAGACGAGAGAAGAAACGGACTCTAGAAAACAAAACTAAAGGTGAAGAGAACACGCTCGTTCCGAAATACAATCAGGAGAACACAACGCTCGTCTTTCCACTGCAAACAGAGTTACCTTTCCAGAGTTCATGGGTCAGATAGACTGATCTAGAGAGTCAAACATTCGAACTGAAACGCACGCTAGGATAACGTTGGGGATATCGACTGCACTACTATACAGGCACATCATTTCACAAGCCAAGCTTTGGCCTTTTCCACTCTCTGACTAAACTGTTCAGCCAACTGATGCGGAAACATTTACTTTAGGCGTGATCACCAGTGGCATCTGTCCCATGAAAACAGCGGGGTAACTCGAACTCTAATACAGATTAACACCCCCCCCCCACCCCCCTCCCCCCGCCTTGCAGATTTCCGAGCATCGTCTGCTGCAAGTGACACGAGTGAAAGAGAGCCGAGTCAGTTACATTCAGGCTTTACTTCCATACGCACAGGTGATAATTATGGCAGATAGGTGATAATTATCCCCGGACACTGAGGAGAGGAAGGGGTGTGGGGTATGGGGGGTGGGTGGGGGGGGGGGGGAGTTGGCAGGAGATGGTGGTGGTGGTGTAGATTAGCTGTTTTACAATAGACTGAGATCATGAGACTGATAGTATATCAAGAAGGACTCACTCTATATAAATACTTCTGATCCGCAACATGTATACGTTGATGGAAATATGGCAGCTAATATCACGTAGCCAGAGACACGTTGTTCTGACTGTTTCAGGGGAGAGAGAGTACTGGGAGGGTGGTGATGGTGGTGGTGGTAGTGGCGGTGGTGGTGGTGGTGGGGGGGGGGGGGGGGGCACAGTTTTTCTTTTCACAGACACAATGGCACAATCATTACGTGAGAAAGGTTGTGTATGTGTGTTTAGGGTATGGTTGAACATTTCCTTTTATTTATTTTCTGTTTGCTTGTTTATTTCGTTCTTTCTAAAATTTCTTCATTATTTCTGTGTCTTCTGTGATTGCTTGTTCATTCTTGACGTGGTGGATTCGTTTGTTGTCTTGTTTATTTGTTTGCAGGATTGTTTATTTTTCTTTGTCCTAACAGTAACACTATCATCAGCACAAACATTTTTTCTTAAAGAAAATAATCCTTGCCTCCTTCTTCTCCTTCATGATGATGATGATGATGATGATCGTATGATGATGATCGTATGATGACGATGATGATGATGATGATGATGATGATGATGATGATTATTCTTAATATTGTTATCATTGCTGTTGATGATGATGATGATGATGTCGACAACATTGTCGATGTCGTAACGTGGCCAAAAAAGTCTGTTAGCACAATCCCAGCTGGCATACATCTACACTTGCACTTTTGGCATGAATCATATAACACTCCTACCGTTGAAAGGCACGGAAATTGACAGCAGTAAAAGGTTTGGGGCGCGAAGAGATCGATACCGTGCAGTGACCTATGAACATGACAAATGTCATTGTCTGCCTTATTGTAGTCTCGCCGACCCCACAGTCATAATCAATCACGACGTAGAAACGGGGAGAAAAACGAATAAACGGAAACATAATAACAAACCTACAAGCATTTAAGTTTCAAAACGGAGTGACTGAGGGCGGAAAATGTAGCAAAATTTGGAAAGAGAGGGGGTTAGTTACCGCCAAGGACACAGACAAACACAGGACTGTCTAGTCCTGTACTCTGTCTGTGTCCTTGGCGGTAACTAACCCCCTCTCTTTCCAAATTTTACAAGCATCTTACACAAATTGACGACATGAGAGATGAAGAAGTGACAGCCTTCATGAAGATAAAACGAGGCTATGAAGAGGGCGCCGTCATTGCCTTAAATCATCTCCCTTAGTTCAAGGGAAAAAAATATCGAAATCACCCCCAAAAAATATATTTACAAAAAGAGACCATATAGTATAACAGACGTTGTAGAATGGATAGAAAGTAATCCACTCTCGACAGTGTTCACAATCCCACAATCTAATCTAGGTACCACAGAAAACACTGGCATTGTATAGATTGTACAAAGCGCAAGAAAACCTTCTCTAGAGCAAAGGTGAATAGATTAGAAAAGCAGAAAAAAAAATGAAGTGGACAGGAAAGGATCATCAAAACGAAATATAGAAAAAGAACAGGATGAAAAGAAAGTTAAAGAAAAAGACAGGCACGCACATGATTTTTTTATTAGGTGGGGGGTACAGTTTATACTGAGAGGCCTTTAGCATTACAGGTATGGGATGGGGTGGGGTGAGGGTGGGAAACAATGAATAAGAGACAAAAATACCGTGAAATGACCTGTGCAGGAGTACCACGCTCTCTAGTCTTGACAAGAGAGAGAGAGAGAGAGAGAGAGAGAGAGAGAGAGAGAGAGAGAGAGAGAGGGTGTAATTGAACTTTCAGTTTACAAAGAAAAAGAAACCAGGAACATAAAACGTGACCAACACACACACACACACACACACACACACACACACACACCACACACACACACCATAGTCTAGAATAATAATAATAATAAATTTAAAAGAAAAAAAATATATATATATATATATATTCTATGCAATAGCAATATCATAATCTAAATATACAAATACATCATCATTTAGGCAAACACACACACACACACACACACACACACACACACACACACTGAGAGAGAGAGAGAGAGAGAGAGAGAGAGAGAGAGAGAGAGAGAGATGTTAACAAATCATTATTTCAGTTACGAACGAGAGAGAGAGAGAGAGAGAGAGAGAGAGAGAGAGAGAGAGAGAGAGAGAGAGATGTTAACAAATCATTATTTCAGTTACGAACGAGCAAAAACAAGTAGCAAAAGAATAATCGGAAGAGATCAAATGCAGAAATCTGTATTTCCCATCTCACAAGATAAAAAAGTGAGGGTAGAAAAGAAATTCAAGAAAATCCTACATTCCAATCGGCAACAAATTTCGGTAAAATGTAGTTAGCAAATTTTTCTAAATTCTCGCTGACTACCTGACAAAGAAACAAACATTTCAACAAACGTTAGCGATTAAGCATAACATCATCGGGAGTGGTAATGTGATTCAGTCATCAACTCAACAAGTGCGGCTGAAAACACTCAGACAGCCGCATATTCGAGCTGAAGAAAAAAAAAAAAACTCCGAACAAATGCAGCCGCTAAAACATTTTGCCCAGACATATAACACAACAAAAAAACAAAGAAGAAACTTAGACATTTGAAACTTTACTTCTGACACACGTACAAACAAAGTCAGACTCACGTCTGCTCAAGTCTTCCAGTTCCGGGGAGCGTACTAACATGCCTCGTAGTGAGAGTTGTCTCCGTTTGGACTACTCCCCCTCCCGTCAAAAGCTCGGTGAATGAGGGGGATGAGGGGCGAGGTGAAATCCGAGGAGTGGAGAGACCATTTGGCTGACAGGGGAGTGCGAGAGACCCGCTTGACATCACCAGCAGGCAAGAAGGTCGCGAACTTCGATGTCTCTTTGACCTCTATTGTCATAACTCGTCACACGTTCGTCGCTGTTTTGCTACGTTCAGCTTAGTGAAAGCGAATAGGACTTCACTCTCTCTCTCTCTCTCTCTCTCTCTCTCTCTCTCTCTCTCTCTCTCTCTCTCTCTCTCTCTTCTTTAATTACTGTCCAGAGATGGAAGCTTCTTCCACGAGAGGAGGAGAGGGACGGCGATGTGACGGGGGTCAAATTTCATGTTGAAGGTCCAGTGATGGTTAAAATATTGTTAGCGCTGGGGTGGGGTGGGGGGGGGGGGGGCTATAATGATGGGGGCGGGGGGGGAGGGAGGCGGAGAAGGCGAGGAGAGGGTGAGAGGTGGGGTATGCTGTGGTAGCAGCCAAACTACCTTTCGGTAACTGAAGTATATACCTTCGCGGAAACGTTATGGAGCAGGAGGTCGGGGGAGGAGAGTTGTGGTGCACTAGAGGCGGTGATGAGGAGGAAGTGAAAATGGGGGTGGGTATGGGGGTTAAAGGGTGCACTGCGCATAATCTGCCCATTGCGCACGGATTGTTTGTTGATGACCTGCTTGTATGACAGTTTCTTTATCTAGTTGTCTGTAAACACATTTAATCTTTAATATTTTTTTTTCTCAACAAATTATGTGTATGTGAGAGTGCGTGTGTGCTTGCGCGCAAATATGTTGTTGTGTGTGTGTGTGTGTGTGTGTGTGTGTGTGTGTGTGTGTGTGTGTGTTTCTAATGAGACAGCAAACCGAGCAATTGTGTACAAAGTACACGTAGCGCACAGAAAAGAACCCAAGACAAAAAAGGGAGTTGTGCCGGGCGAAGTTCTGTGGAAAAACAGTTAGCTTTGATACAAATATACGCCGGCAAATAAACAACAAACAAAGAAGCAAACAAAACGAAAGGTGGAGTTACACCATGGGGACTCGCTCTCCCCTCTTATGAGGAGACCGGTTTGAATTTAGTACAAGAAGAATCTGTAGAGAGAATAAATATATCCAGTGAAAAACTGCACGATGCAACACAATACAATGCAACACAATGTAATGCAATGCAACGCAATACAATGCAATGCAACACAATACAATCCAACACAATACAATGCAGTGCAACGCAATGCAACGCAGCACAATACAATGCAATGCAACACAAAACAATGCAGTGCAAAACAACGCAATGCAACACAATGCAACGCAACCCAATGCAATGCAACACAATGCAATGCAACACAATGCAATGCAGTGCAACACAATGCAATGCAATACAACACAATGCAATGCAACACAATATAAGGCAACACAATACAATGCAATGCAACAGAATGCGATGCAACACAATGCAATGCAACACAATGTAATGCAACACAACACAATGCAATGCAACACAACACAATGCAACACAATGCAATTCAACACAATGCAATGCAACACAATGCAATGCAACACAATACAATGCAATGCAATGCAACACAATGCAATGCAATGCAACACAATGCAATGCAACACAATGTAATGCAACACCATGCAATGCAATGCAACACATACAATGCAACGCAATGCAAACGCAATGCAATGCAACGCAATGCAATGCAACACAATGTAATCCAACAAAATACAGTGCAATGCAACACAATACAGTGCAATGCAGCACAATACAATGCAATGCAACACAATACAATGAAATGCAACACAACGCAATGCAATGCAATGGAACACAATACAATACAATGCAATGCAACACAATGCAATGCAATGAAATGCAACACAATTGAATGCAATGTAATGCAACACAGTGAAATGCAACACAATGCAATGCAATACAATGCAATGGAATCCAAGACAATGCAATGCAATGCAACACAATGCAATGCAACACAATGCAATGCAACACAATACAATGCATTGCAACACAATGCAATGCAACACAATACAATGCAACACAATACAATACAATGCAATGCAATGCAACACAATGCGATGAAATACAATGCAATGCAACACAATATAATGCAATGCAACACAATATAATACAATGCAACACAATGTGATGCAACACAATACAATGCAATGCAACACAGTGCAATGCAATGCAACACAATGTAATGCAACACAATGCAACACAATGCAATGCAACGCAACACAATGCAATGTGATGCAACACAATGCAACGCAATACAATACAATGCAACACAATGCAATGCAATGCAATGCAACACAACGCAATGCAACATAATACAATGCAATGCAGCGCCATAGACTACAAATACAGTTTAATACCATACAATGGAACGCAGTACAACACAATACATAACAATGTAATATAATCAATACAACACATAACAATGCAACGCAATAGAGGACAATATAATATAATACAATACAATATAATATAATGTAATATAATATCTAATATATAAATGGCAAATTCTGTGTGTGTGTGTGTGTGTGTGTGTGTGTGTGTGTGTGTGTGTGTGTGTGTGTGTGTGTGTGTGTACGCTATAGACTCAAAAACGGCTCAACCGATTGTCATGAAATTTGGCAGGTACGTCTGTTGTGACCCGAGGATGGTTTTGGGCTAATCTTAAAAAAATAAAACCGTTAAAACCCGTTAAAAAGCTGTTATAACGGTTTCAAAGTCATCTTTTTCCTCTGCTTTTCTTCAACTAGCCGTTGTGACATTGCACAGGTACAGGACTACTTCTCTAAAATTAGAACCGTTACTTGGCAGTTAAAAAACGTTATTTATAACAGTTAAAAACCGTTAAAAACACCAAACCCTATAAAAGAAACTGTTTAAAACCCGATCTTCTTGAAATTTAGCAGGTACGTCTGTTGTGACCCGAGGATGGTTTTGGGCTAATCTCTAAAAAAATAAAACCGTTAAAAACCGTTAAAAAAAACTGTTATAACGGTTTCAAAGACATCTTTTTCCTCTGCTTTTCATCAAATGGCCATTGTGACATTGCACAGGTACGGGACTACTTCTCGAAAATTAGAACCGTTATTTGGCAGTTAAGAAACGTTATTTATAACAGTTAAAAACCGTTAAAAACACCAAACCCTATGAAAACTGTTTAAAACCCGATCTTCTGAGGTTGGCGGCCACGAGAGTCATCGGATCGCCACCAAACTTGACATAAGCCTACAGGAACATCCAGCGGGCAACATAAGGTCATTAGATAGTCATTATGGCCATTAAATTTGACCGTTAAAAACCGTTATTTTTAAAATTTAGACTGTTCTGGATGAAATTCGGTATACATGTGCAGTTTTAAATGCCGAAAAATGATATACAACTTTTACGAACCGAAATTTAAAATTGGCCGTTAAAAAACGTTATTTTATAGATTTAGAGTATTCTTGAAGAAATTCGATATACATGTGCAGTTTTGAACGCTTAACAATGATATACAATTTTCAAGATCCGAAACTTAACATTGACCGTTAAAAACCGTTATTTTCTGAATTTCGAAATTTTCACCCTTCTTGATAACATTCCGGATGCACGTACAGTTTTAAGCGCTGAACAATGTTATGCAAATTCTACGAACCAAAACTTAACACTGACCGTTAACAACCGTTATTTTCTAAATTTACACCGCTATTGATAAAATTCGGTATGCGTATGTCCAGTAACGGTAAGTAATTTTGCAACATGGATGGGACAGGGTAGGGGGATGAAAAGGGAGGAATGAGAGGGGCCAGAAAAATGATTGTACAGTGCAAAGCCTGATACACTATTTTTACATTAGACACAGACCCGTTGAAATAAACTACTTCTGCACAAAGTCTATTCCTACAAAATTAAGGGCAATGAGAAGAATGGGAATGGGAACAGTGAGTGCAGGCGGAAAATCGAGCGAGAAAAGCATCTCGACGTACTAGGGAAGATCCAGAGGAAAGGGGCCAGAGGCAGGCGGAAAACAATAGAATGTATAAGAGAGAGAGAGAGAGAGAGAGAGAGAGAGAGAGAGAGAGAGAGAGAGAGAGAGAGAGAGAGAATGTGTATTTGTGTGGGGGGAGGGGTGGGAAGATGTTGGGGGGAGGGGGGTTGATTGTAAATCAAAACAATTAATACATGTTTGCCGTCACGAGTATCGCAAAGAATGTTCACATCCTGGGCAACGCCGGGTGCCCCTGCTAGTAATACAATATAATATAATATAGTATATTACAATATATTACAATACAATGCAAGCAGTACAATACAATGCAATACGACACGATGTTCGTCAGGAAACAAATCGAAGAAACAAAAAGAAAACAAGCAATATCATCATCATCATCAACAACAACAACAACTACAACTACAACAACAACAACAACAACACCGTGTGCCAGCCTCACCTGACGAGAAGGTCGCCCACGACAGAGGTAAGTAAGTACCTGTTCCCGGCGGGAGCTGTCGTGTCAGATCCTTTCCCATCGTCTCGCCACTGATGCTCGGATAGAGTTTCCACGTGTCCCCCTGTCCTTGCGGCCAGTGCCAAGGTCAGGGAGTGTCAGTCAGAAGGCCTACCCCAGTCTCCTGGGTCAGTCTCCGTGACTGGACCGTCTGGGGTTTTTTTGGGGTTTTTTTTTTTTTTTTTGGTTTTCCTTTTTGTGTTGCGTGACTTTGTTTCTCTTTTTGCCTCAGAGCTATGCTTCTTCGTCTTCGTTTTCGTCTTCGTCTTCGTCTTCTCCTTCTTCTTCTTCTTCTTCTTCTTATTTGTCGTCGTCATCATCATCATCATCATCATCATCATCATCATCATCATCATCATCATCATCATCACCATCATCACCATCATCTTGTTGTTGTTATTGTTGTTGTTGATGTGGTCGTTTGTTTTTCTTTCTTTCTTTCTTTCTTTCTTTCTTTCTTTCTTCTTTCTTTCTTTCTTTCTTCTTCTTTTTCTTCTAAGTCGTTGTCGTCGTCGTCGTCATCATCATCATCATCATCATCATCATCATCATCATCATCATCATCATCATATCATCTTCTTCTTCTTCTTCTTCTTCTTCTTCTTCTTCTTCTTTATACATACTTACCGGAGAAAAAAAAGTGTACTGCTGATAAACGATGCAGTTGATTGAGATGTGTGTGTGTGTGTGTGTGTGTGTGTGTGTGTGTGTGTGTGTGTGTGTGTGTGTGTGTGTGTGTAGGGGGGGGAGGAGAGAGAGAGAGAGAGAGAGAGAGAGAGAGAGAGAGAGAGAGAGAGAGAGAGAGAGAGAGAGATTTTAAGCATGAAATCGTTATATTGATGTTATTTTGTAATTCGATGTTACCTTACTTTTTTAAATTGTAGTTGTTGTTGGGCAGAATTGTGAAAAGGCCTTCAATGAGCCTAATTCTCAACCCATTAAAGATTCATTCATTCTTCTTCTTCTTCTGATCCCTTTTCTTCCTCTGCATTCCTCACTTTTTCTCCTTCTCCTCCTCTTTGTTTCTTCCCCTCTTCCTCTTCTTGCCCCCTACTCCCCTTCAACTACTACTTTTCCTTTTAGCTCCTCCCCTTTTTCTTTCTATCATTCCTGTTCTTGTTGTTGTTCTGCTTGTTGTTGTTGTTGTTGTTGTTGTTGTTGTTGTTGTTTCTTCTTCTTCTTCTTCTTCTTCTTCTTCTTCTTCTTCTTCTCCTCCTCCTCCTCCTTCTCCTCCTCCTCTTTTTCTTCTTCTTCTTCTTCTTCTTCTTCTTCTTCTTCTTCTTCTTCTTCTTCTTCTTCTTCTCCTCCTCTTCCTCCTCCTCCTCATTCTCTAATTTTTCTTTTCATTGACCTCTTTTCCTTCTTTTTATCGTTCTTCTCCAAGAGCTCGACGTTTTCCTCTTCCTCCTTCTCTTCTCCTTCTCATTCTATTTTGTTTGTTTGCTTGTGTTTAAGTATTTGTTTCTCTCCTCTTTCTTCTTTTCCATCTACTTGTCGTTCTCCTCCTCCTCTTCTTCTTCTCTGTTTGTCCCAATCTTTTGCTCATCCTTCTCTTCTTCTTCTTCTTCTTCTTCTTCTCTTCTTCTTCTTCTTCGATAGATAGATAGATAGATAGATAGATAGATAGATAGATAGATTGATTGATTGATTGATTGATTGACAGACAGATAGATAGATAGATAGATAGAAGATAGATAGATAGATAGATAGATAGATACGTTTCTCTCGTTTCTATGTATTTTCTTTCTTATCGAAGTCAAACTTGAACACAAACAGAATGTACACTAAACCATCTAGAATGATGGTACAGGTTTTTGTTTGTTTGTTTGTTTGTTTTGTTGTTTAGGCTT
>JAMYXO010009162.1:0-10024 GCA_033310375.1 Conus canariensis
TTTGGGGTTTTTTTGGTGTGTGTGCGTGCGTGCGTGCGTGCGTGCGTGCGGGTTGTGTGTGGTGTGTGTTGTGTGTGTGTGTGTGTGTGTGGTTTGTTGTGTGTGTTTGTGTAAATCGGGAAGCTTGGAGAAAACAAGGAAATGCAGCGTGATTAGGAAAAGATTTTTCAAATCATTTTAGGAAACACAATCAAGTTTTTGAATGGAAAAAATAGTGGTTTTTTTTCGAATGAAAAAAAAATGAGGACACAGACGCACACTCTGTTGACATGTGCGCAAAAAATGCTCGAGGATCTTTGCGCACTACCGCATGCATCATGCGCTCCATGTGGTGCACCACATTACTCCCAGACCAAAGGTGTGGCGCCTGCGCACTTGTGCTTGTATGCGCACACCACATGCCATACACACACACTCACATGAACACTTACACAGAGTCAAACACTGACACCACAAAATCACAAACTTAGAGACAGACACAACCACAGACACACACACCGACACAGACACCACTATACACAACCACACAAACCACAAAACACACACACACACACACACACCCCACACACCACCACACAACCACACACACACACACACCCCGCGCGCGCGCGCGCGCGCGCGCGCGCACACACACATCACACACATGCAAAAAAGAGTTCTGATTTCAAAAAGGAAAAGTTGTGGGGAAAAATTTTATAGCAAAGGTTCTATAAAAATTTTTTATCAGTTTGCACTGAAAATTTGAAAAATTTGTCTTTTTTCTTTTGAAACTGTTTTGGTATCTGTTTTTCTTCCCCTTTGTATCGTTTTTTCTTCTTCTTCTTCTTTTCTTCTTCTTCTTCTTCTTTTTTTTTTTTCGTCGTCGTCGTCGTCGTCGCTCGTCGTCGTCTTCTTCATCCCCTTCTTCCCCTCCCCTTCCCTCCTCCTCTCCTCCCCTCCTCTCCTCTTTTTTCTTCTTCCCCTTCTCCCCCTCCTCCTCTTGTTTTTTTTCTTCTTCCCCTCCTACCCCTCCTCCTCCCCCTTCTTTCTTCTTCTTCTTTTTTCTTTTCTTTCTTCTTCTTTTCTTCCCTCTCCCCCCTCCCCCCTCTTCTTCTTCTTCTCTCCTTCTCCTCCTCTCCTCTCCTCCCCCTCCCCCTCCTTCTTCTCTTCTTTTCTTTTTTTTTTTTCTTCTTCTTCTCCTTCTTTTCTTCCCTTCTACTGAGAAAGGACATGGAGTGATAGGGCTACGACTGATGACAAGGTGTTGCAGTTTTGGCCTAAACGTATCCCAAATGTCAGATGTAAAAATTTTATGGCCCACAGCCATCCTCATAAAAAGAAGGGAAATAAATAATCGAGTCATTTGTGTTGAGAAATTTTTATTAGCAAAGTGTTTTTGAGTTTTCATACATCCATTCATTTCTCTATTCATCCCAATAACAATGAGTTACTTCACACAACTATTGCTTTGACATGTGTTTTGGGGTTTGTGTGTGTGTGTGTGTGTGTTTGTGTGGGGTTGTGTGGGGGTGTGTGTGTGTGAAAAAAAACGTGCTAAAAAAATATTTGCTTGAAAGAAGTGGAACGTTTTTTTGGGAAAGCGGAAAAGGTGAGAAATTGGCAAAATGGGAGAAGTTCCCCCCATTTGGCAACAAAACCCAAAGGGCGTTGTCTAAAATCATTTAAAGGGTTTTGAGCGGGCCCCAGAAGAGTGTGACGATGTTTTAAAAAGGTGAATTGTACCCCCTCATGCCCCGACCCCTCACCACCCTCAGGATTCTTTTTGGAGAGAGTTCCTAAAACCTGCTACCAACACTGCAAAACAGTATCTCCAGGGCCGGGTTAAACTTAACAAAACATTGAAAAAAAATAAGACGAACACATTTTTTTGCGGATCAAAGGGTAGCTCAAAAAATTTTTTAAGGGGTTTGTTTGGTTCGTAGAGGTCACGATCTCCACAAGCCATACCTGTTCTTTATATGCTTGTGGGGATCTGTTTTTGATTTTAGTAATATTTTCTGTTTAAACATTTAAGGAAAGTGTAGTTTTTTTTTTTCTAAAAAATTAAACAAAAAGTGTTTTTTTCTTCCAAAGGAAATCGAAAAAACACTGGTTAATGAAGAAAGCAACGAGGTTTTTATTTTTTCCTCTTTGAAGTGAGGAATCTTTAAATTGAAAGTTTTAATTTAAAAAAAAGCCGTTGTAAATTTGAAGTAATCACATCATCAATGAATTTTTCCCAACGTTTTTAAAGTAGCAAAGAAAACCTTTTGGCCCAAACATTTTGTGCGTTTTGCCCCCTGCGAGTGTTTTAACAGCGATTTTAGTACACTCTTTTCACCCTTTTTTTCCCCCCTGTGGATAGGGAATTCTAAAATTCGAAAATCATTGTTCCAAATATTTAACTGAAATATACTTTCCTTTTCATCATTTCTTCATATTCAATTAAAAAAAAAATTGCCCACAGGGAGGGGTTTTTTTTTGGGGCCTTTTTTGGCCAATTTCTTTTTAAAAAAGTGTGCAACAAAAAACCTTTTTTCTTTCAACAATTTCAATTCACCCCTCCCTTTCCCTTTTTTACCCTCCTTCCTTCGCTCAGGAATTTCGCATTAACAAACGATGGTCTAGCCGTTCTTTCCCTTTTAAATGCCCCGCACTGGGGGAAAAAAAAGCAAAAAAATTTGTTCCCTCTGGCCCAAAGGGCAGCCATGGGAAAGGGGAAAAAGTAAAGTCTGTGTCTACAAATTTGCGAGGGGGTGGATTGCAATTCATTGAATTAAAACTACTGCGTGAAGGTTCTGGGGCCTTGTTTGGGGGTCTGATACTTCGGATGGATGTTGTGCCCGATTTGTGTTGCGGAAAAGATTTTTTAATTGGTGTTGATGTTGTTGTTGTTGTTGTTGTTGTTGGGGGGGTGGTGGTTGGTGGGAGTGGTGGTGGTGATGCGATTGGTGTTGTTGTTGTTTTTTGTTATTGGTGGTGGTGGTGGAGGGGTAGTGTATGTGTGTGTGTGTGTGTGTGTGGTGTGTGTGTGTGTGGTTGTGGTGGTTGTGTGTTTGGTGTGTGTGTGTGTGTGTGTGTGTGTTTTGGTGTGTGTGTGGGGTGCGCGTGTGTGTTGAGTGTGTATGTGTGGGGGGTGTCTGTGGGGTGCGGGGCTTTGCGTGCGTGCGTTCGTGGCGTGCGGCGTGCATGGTGCGTGCGTGCGTGCGGCGAGCGTGCGTGCGTGCGTGCGCGCGTGCGCGCGTGGTGCGGCGTGGTGCGTGTGTGTGGGGTGTTGTGTGTGTGTAGGGTGTATGTGTGTGTGTGTGTGGTGTGGTTTTTGGGGTGTGTTGTGGGGGGTGGTGTGTGTGTGAGAATTGAGGCTTGTTGAATGTCATGTTGTTGCTTTTGTTTTGTCTGCAGTGTTTTTCCCCAGGTCTCCCCCACACACATCACCCAAGTTCTCCTGTTTAGCCTAAAACTTTTGAATTTTTCAGGGGGAAATGCACATAGGCCATCTCATGGAAAAACCCCAAAGATACCCGTCATTTTGATGGTGTTCCTTGGGCCCTTTTCTGCAACGACACAGGACACCACTCTGTAAGTCCCCGTACAACGATAAATGCGTTATCATGGAGCCAAAATGGGAGGGGGGGGGGGGGGGGACTGTTTTTTTGGGGGTATTTTAAGTGGATGGAATGAAGGCGGTTTTTGGGGAAGGAGGGCACTGACGCGTTTTCCCCTTTGTTCAGGAATTACTGGGCCTAGCAGGGGAATAAGTGGGTGTGTTTTCCCGTAATGCTGGATCAAAAAATCAGCAGCAATTGTCACCACCAAAAATTTTTTGGCAGCAGATTTTGTCGCTCTATGCGAGTCTTTAACGACCCGATTTTTGCTCCTTGTGTGACTCCATTCTAGGACTGAAGAGGACAAACCTCTTGTGTGTGTGTTTGTGTGTGGTGTGTGTGTGTTTTTGTGTGGGGTGGTTTGTTGGTGTGTATGTGTGTGTGTGTGTGTGGGGTGTGTGTGTGTGGTGTGGTGTGTTTGGGGGTGTAGTGTGGACATTCCTAAATCATGAATGCCGGCTCAAAGGAAAGGGCAATGGGCACAAAAAAATGCTCAAAGAAATTTTACAATAGTTGGGCTGTACCAACACCACAAAAGGGAAAAACAGGACTCCAAAAGCACCCCCAACATTCTTCACGGCAGGAGGGAGCAAATCATGGCCAAGAACAACAGTTCCCCCTCGAAACATGCAGGCGAGTCTGCTGGACGGGGCAGATGACTGGGAGGCACTGCAGACCCCCCAGAAGGGAAGAGTCACCCAGAGATATCAGCAAGAGTGGGCATAGACCGAATAGTAGCCCACTCTAAGTCAACCAACAGCTGATCTGATCGAGCTACGGTGAAAATTTGAGAACAAATGGAGGCACTCAAATTACAAGACTGAAAAGTATGCTACTGGCAAACAGCCTGAGGAGAGAAGGCTATCAGTTCAAGTCCTCACTGAGAAATTGGAGCTGGGGGGTTTTGGGAACGTCTGCATCAGCCTCATGAAAAGCCTCATTTTGCGGAAGAAAAAACCAAGCCCTGAAAGCAAGGCAGAAGCGGCAGAGAGGGTTCAAGCTGGGTTGGTCAAGGAGGAACAAAAGTGAACTTCAAAAGGCTTAATTTCCCTAAAATATCAGGTGTCCCCCTTTGGGTCAGTGTTAAGCGCGAGTCATTAAAGGGAAATGACATGTCCAGAGGGGCATGGGTTTGAAACCCACCATGGCCGTCCCAAGAGGGAAAAAAGGGGCACAGAGGGACACCGGAGATGAACCGGGGTGGGGCCCAACCCCCCAGAGTGGGAGATAAGGGCCGAAACCTTGCTTGAAGGGGGTTCTTTCTGGGACTCTTGCTGCCCGCTCCCCACGAGTTTTTTTCTTGATGCATGGGTAAACCCTTTGATTTCCCGGGGAATGGGCCCGGAGGACGCCCGGGGGAAAGACCGGAGGAACGGGAAAGCCCAAAACCCAAAGGGCTTTGTGGGTGGCCCCCCACTTTCCCTTAAACATGTGGCTACTAAAAATAAAAGGAAAAGATGCCCCCGGATTCACCAAAGGGGGGAAAAGATGAATCCACGGTGCTAACCAATCATGACTGCAAATCCCAAAGGATATAACATGGCCCAAAATGAAATACCCCAGTGTCTGGGGAAAGGTTTCGCTACCCCCCGTGGCATAAAGATCCACAAACAAAAATGGGAGTGTGAAGCCCACTGAATGAGCAGCAGCGCACTGCATCAGAGAAAAGACGCGGAAGACCAAGGCCAGGATTTAAACCCAGTGCCAAGGACATCCCGTTTTTGGTTCATGGGAATTTGCAGGCCCTCGATCCCAGCCCTGAAACTAAACCCTGCCACGAGCAAACGAAACTGAAGATTGGGAAAAAAACGGATGCAAAAATCGTCAAAGACTCGATGCACTGATAGGGAAAACACCCGGGAAACAAACTACCACATATGGGGACATTGTGTTCCAATGTAGAGAGCCTAGGGCAAAAAAACCCAAAAAGAAAAACCCCCAAAGAAATCCGACGCCAAAAAAAGATGGACAAAATCAGGGTCCAAAAGAAAAACCTCAAAATGCAAAGAAGGGGCCCCACTGCCACTGAAAAACAAGGCTTGGAAAAAAATTGGGAAAGACCTGAAAGAAAAAAACATGCCCCCACAAAGCGGAATCGCGGGAAGAGGAAGAGCAAAAAAAAGAAGACACAAGAGCGCTTTTCAGAGGGGCCCCTTCCGTTTGCCAGAACACGTTTGAGCAGCCAAAAAAGGGACCCCAAATGGGGACAAAAGGGTTCTTGAGCAGCATTGAGGGAAAACAACTCTGACCCACGAGCAAAAAAACCACTCGAATTCAAGGGGTGGCCAACCAACCCCCGGGAACGTTCAAATGGCAAGCCTCCCAAAGTTTGGGGGAAATCAAGAAGGTGGTCACAAAACCCGACCAAATCACACCCGGGCCAAAAGGAATACCTTACCAGCTTTACAAGAAAGTCCCCAAGGTGTGGAGTGGCTCCCCAGGGCTGCGATCGGCTTGGGAAAACCAGAAAGACAGGGCCCGTGGATACGGCAGATGGTGTGTACATCCCCAAAGAGCAAAAACCAAATGACATTAGCCCGTTCAGGCCCCAAAATCACTATGAAGCGAAGGGGGAAAAATTTTTTCTTGTCATGGCAGCAAGGTGCCAAGTACCTGATGGAAAACAAGTACTTGGATGTGTCAGTCCCGAAAGGTGGCATCCCAGGCGTGGCGGGCGTGTAGAACCGCCACAAAGTCTGGGGCGCAATCCAAAAAGCAAAAAACAGAAAAGAAGACCTGGAGTAGTGTGGCTTTTATTGGCAAAAGCAATGGATCTGTCCCCTGAGATGAACGTTGGCTTTGAGATGTCCATGTCCAAAGAAAAATCCGCGACAGCTCAAGATACTTCAATGGCTTCTCAATGGATTTTTACCAAGGATACACAACAGACTGGTAATTGGAAGTGGGTATTGCAATGGGCTGTGCAATTTTCCCAATACTGTTCGGTGGCAAGGAAATCATCTTTAAAAACAGCAACAAAAAACGAGACAAACAGACTTGGGATGGATAAAGATGCCCCTCTAAAGGGCCTTTATGGGTGACATACAGTGATTTCTCCAGAGAAAACGAGACAGCATGTGCTGGAGGGCTGGGCGACATAGTTGCCTCATCCGAATGAAGTTCAAGCCCAAAAAAATCCGGAGTCTCTATGGGAAAGGAAAAGTGGCCGGGTCTGTGGGTTTTAGGTTGCCAACCCGGCCATTCCAACAGTCCGAAAAAACCCCTCAAGAGCCTGGAAGTGGATGATGATACGCTGAAAGACACAAAGAGCAAAAGAAACCAAAACAGATGGGGGAGGAAGGGTTGGAGCCCTTGACCATTGGGGTCCTGGGAAATACAAAGGGCTGTGTCTGCGTTTATGCTGATACAAAGCGCTAGGCCTGATGTAAGACATCTGCACCCCCCCTAGTGGAGGCAAGGAAGCCAAAATCAACAATTCAAAGGAATGGCTTGGTTCCCCCCTGTTTGACTGAATGCGCTGTACTGTCGCCAAGCAAAGCGAAACTCCCCGAAATCCATCGGGGGGTACAAACAGGGAAGATCGACTTAAAAAGCATGCTGGAGGACGGAGACAAGGTGGTGAAGCAAATTAAGCCCCACTAAAGACGGGCAAAAAAAAAATTTCAAGAGGGATGGTTTTCGCAAAAGAAAGTCTAAAGTCAAGAAATAACAGGACACACACAGACCAACAGACAGGGACTGGGGGTGACCCAAAATGAAAAGGTGGGCAAAAGGGAAAAAGGAAAAGCCAAAAAAGACATGATATTCAGAGATGGAAAAAAAGAAGACCAAAAAAAGCTCCAAAAAAGCGCCGCGAGCCCGCAAGGGCAAGGGCAACGGGGGGGAAAATGCACTCCCAAAAAAGTTCACTTGGAATACATTTGGCAATGGCCCCCCCTTTGGGTCAGCTTCATTCTCAGATTGCATAGCCTTTGCCCTCAAAGCAAACCGGTGAAGTGGGGGAAAAAAAAGCGAAATTTTCATCCCCCCCCCTTCCATGAAAAAAAAACAGTGGGGCATGTCCCAAGCTATTTTTAAAATAGCCCCGGTCAAGGGAAAGGGACACATGGAGGGGACAACCAAATGCTCAAAGAAAATTTTAAAGTAGTCTGGGCTAGTACCAACACCCCAAAAAGGGGAAAAACAGGACTCCCCAAAAACCCCGCAACTTCTTTACGGCAGGAGGGAAAATCATGGCCAAGAAAAAACAGTGCCACTCGAAACATGCAGGCAGAGTCGTGGCGGGCAGATGACTGGATGCCTGCAGACCCCCCCAAAAGGAAAGTACCAGAGATCATCCAAGATGGAAAAGAGACCAGACATATAGCCCACTCTAAGTCAACCAAGCAGTGATATGATCGGCTCACGGTGCCTATAGAAAAAATGGGGGCAGCTCAAATTACAAGACTGAAAGTATGCTGTCTGGCAAACAGCCTGAGGAGAGAAAGGCTATCAGGTCAAAGTCCTCACTGCAAAAATTTGGAGCTGGGGGGTTTGAGGAACGTCTGCATACACCCTCATAAACCTCTCAGTTGCAGGGAAAAAAAAACCAGACCCCTAAAAGCAATGGCAGAAGCGGCAGAGAGGTGTTCAAGCGGGATCTGGTCAAGGAGGAAAAAAAGTGAACTTCATAAGGTTTAAATTTCCCCTAAAAATATCAGGGTCCTGTGGTCGTGTTAAAGCGCGGTCATTAAGGGGAAAATGAGGTCCAGAGGGGCATGGGTTTGAAACCCAGCCAGGCTCGTCCCAAGATGGGAAAAAAAGGGGCACAGAGGGACATCCGGGGTATGAACCGGGTGGGCCCAGCCCCCCTAGAGTTTCAGGGAGATTAAGGGGCCAAAAAAAATTGCTTTAAGGGGGGTTCTCTTCTGAGGCTCTCTGCTGCCACGTTCCCCATTTTTTTTTCTGTATGTAACACACACACCACACACACACACACACCACACACACCAAAACACACTCCTCACTACAAACCCACACACCACAACACCACCACACAACACCAGACAAACACCAACATTTGACCCTTCCTTTCCCCTCGTGTCATGATGAATTGTTTTCTTTCCAGGGGGAAAAAAAACGCACACAGATGGGTTGTTTTTTTCCCTGGGGCAATTTTCCCCGCTAACCGGGCCCTTTTTTCCCCCTGAACACGATCCCTCCATTCCACGTAAACCCCGTTTTTCTTTCTGTGGCTCCAGGGCTCATTTCCGTCCGGTCCTTTCTGTGGATGGTGAATGATCTACCCCAGGTAAAGTTTTCCGTTCTCTTTTGTCTTCACCCGTGAAATTGAAACCAGATGGTGCGCGTGGGGTTGTGGTGTGTGTGTGTGTGGTGTGTGGTGTGTGTGTGTGTGTGTGTGTGTGTGGTGTGTTTACTTTTTCCACAAAAATTTTCATTTCAACATATTTTTCGCTGCTGTGCAGTTTTTTAATGAAGTGTTTTGCGGTGAACAATGCAGTTTAAAAAAACCCTTAAAAAAAATGTCTCTTGCAATGAAGAAAGAAAATTTTGATCTTTTTCCCAACCTGGAAAATGTTTTTGTACATGGCAACTTCACCAAATTCCCCTCTGCCCAAGAAAACAAAAACTTTCCAAAACACTTTCCCAAAAAAGACCAAAAAAAAAGAAATGGTTTCACTTTTAGGTTAAAGTCACACAAGGGTGTTGGTAAACTTTTGAAGAGGTAGAGAAAAAGGGAAATTCTTCTGTGTTCGTTGAAACCCGAATAAATAATAGTAAAACGTTGCCTACTTTAAAATTATGTACAGAGGGGGGGCCCAAAAATGTGCGTGTGCGCGCGGGCGCGCGGGGGGGCGCACGCCCGCCGCACACACCACACACACACACACACACACACACACAACACAACACACAAACCCCCACAAACACCCCAAAACACACACACACAACACACACACACACTTTCACAACACGCACACGCACACACAAACCCCCACACACACACACCACACAGACGGGACAGAGAAGAGAGAAAGTTTTTACCACTGTGACCATGCTACAGGGTTTGCAAAATTTTACGGGTGGAAAAACAAAAGAGAACAGGGAAAAATTTACCTGGAAGTAGATCATTCATCCATCCCCCAAAGAGAAGGCCCGTGACGTGAAGTGAGCCCTGGACCCCAGGAGAAAAAAACAGTTTCGTGGAAAGGAGTGAAAGTATGTGTTAGGGAAAAAAAGGCCGGGTTTTTAGCAGGGGGAAAAATGTCCCCGGGTTTAAAAAAACCCCTCTGTTTTGCGTTTCTTTTTTTTCTCTCTGGAAAGAAAAAAAAATCTTCACTGACACGAGGGAAGGAGAGGGTCAAATGTGTGTGTGTGGTGTGGTGTTTTGTGTGTTGTGTGGTTGGTGTGTGTGTGTGTTGTGTCAGTGTTTGTGGTGTGTGTGGTGGTGTGTGTGGTTTTGGGGAGAAGAAAAAGGG